>CM022301.1:60870184-61099262 GCA_011799875.1 Thinopyrum elongatum | reverse complement strand
CTTATCAATGGAGAGAAAAGGGCTTTTTGTATAGTGGACTGGGCTGGCAGAACTTGCCAGATAGAGAGGAAAGGCCTAGTCCTATCGAAGACTAGCATCTTCAAACATCTTCTCAAAGCCATCAGCTTGCAGCAGTAGAAGTAGATAGAAAGAGAGTAGAATAGCATTTTATTTAAAACAAACAGTTTGAAGTACAGCTCAAAGATCCTTCCTCGACTCCCAGACGAGAAAAGAAAGAATCCGAAGCTTCAATAAGTAACAGTATCCAGTTTAAGTAGTAGATCGGGATACAACAAAACTGAGCGTCCTTACCGTAGGACCGGCTATCGATAGAAGATTCATCCCTGCAGGGGGGCACTACTGTTACCCAAACACGCTCGCATCCACTCTGGTCGGACATACTTGCTGGGGTAATGCCCGTCCCTGGAAGATCAACACGAAGCAGCGCTCTACCTAGGCTCAGCAGAGAGCGTCAGCACGCCGGACTAACATATGCCAACCAGGGGTCTCGGGCCATCGCCCGGGCACCCTGCGCGTTGCGTTGGCTGGCCGGGGTGCAGGCGCGACACTGAACTCGCCAGGGAAGTATCCAGCCCATCCCGACGATCAGCCCGCAGGTGAATGTGACGTATGCTCTATAGCTTTCGGCGAAACGACATCGCAGAGGCCCCCATACCATGATCCCGCGTCATGGGTTGCGGGTGTCAGTGCGCATTAGGCACGTCGACCACTCAGATCACACACCAAATCAATAGGTCAATTAGTATCAAGCGGAAGACAATCAGAGTCTTGATGCTCCGCCACAATGATCACACTCGAGGTGCCCTTCGGCACACCGAAACATAGATCCCCAGCGGGTCCCCACCGGGTGGGACCCGCGGTGAAAAAGTCAAGTAACCGGTTGTGGTCATATTCAGAAGGGTGAAAGTTAAGGAGGTATTCACCCTCGAGGTTCACACTGAGGGGTGCACGACAGAGTCGATCGGACATGGAGGAAGGAGGAGAAGGCGGAGAAGGAGGAATCACCCTCGAATATGACACGAACGTACAGCTATGCTGCCGAGTAGTATTCATCAGAGTTGCGTTACGAAGGATATTCACCCCGGCACTCGATAGTACTACGCAGAGTTGTACAACTAGGGGGGTGTGAAGTGAGGCGTCTGTCTCTGATCGGACGATCACGTTGATCGAGTCGTTGATGGAACAAGCAGGGGCGAGAAAGTAAGGTGTGGGGGGTCAACAGATGGGTCATACCAAACCTAACAAAACAGTTATCTAATAGGCCGGTTTAAGATAGCAATGAACAGGGTACACACAGCAGGCTAGGCATCAGAATAGGAGCATACATAACAGTAGCGGAAAATCTAATGCAAGCAGGAAGAATTTCGAGATGGGCGATATCTGGGAATGCTCAGGGGGGGGGCTTGCCTGTGGTTGCGTCTGGCAAGAAGAGGGAGGCGCACGGGATGGTCGGTTAGAGTAGTGTACCTGGGTTTTTTTTGCCGCGTCGTCGGTTCTCGGCGTCTATCGAGAGAGAAGGAGGGGCGGGAGAGAAGAAGAGAAAAGAAGAGACACAATAAATTCACGACATATGCAAAACAATATGTAGAAATGCCTAATATGATATGCCGGGGTGTTGCTACTGCCTAACCTTAAAGATTTAGTTAATTTAGGAATTTATTTGGATGTATTAATTAAGTGGCACTATTCATTTCTGAAAATCGGTTCTAAAAGTTCAATGTTCTTATAGCTGGCGGCGTCTGACGGGAATACGGAGGGCGTATCCGGAGCTCGTAGCGTCGTTCTGAGCAAGTTTATGTATTATAAAAATTTTCATCGGAGATACGGTTTAAAAGATAGGATTTTCTAAAGTTTTTATTAATTCTGAAATTTTAATAATTATTTAATTCAACATTATCCGAAACAGTGATTGATGACGGTCAGCCATGACATCATGATGACGTCAGCAGCCACCTGACAGGGTTGGGTCCCAACCTGTATAGGGCTGTTTAGGTTAATTAGGTTTAATTAATTTAATTACTGTTTAAATTAACACTATTAGTTAATTAGTTAACCTAATCAGGATAGGATTAATTAACTAATTAATTATTTAATTAATTATTTTATTTATTTCTATTTTTATTTCTTAAAAATCGTCTGGGCCGTGGGCCCCATTGTCAGCGGAACCGGGGGTTCGAGGGCCCCACTGGGCAGTGGCCCAGGGGGGTTCACAGGCGTGCAGGGGCGCGGCGAAGAGCGACAGAAGAAGAGGGAGAGGGAAAGGGGCCGAGGAAACGGGAGAGGGAAAAGGGAGAAGGAGAGGAGAGGAACGGAAGGGGGAGGTGGGGGAGAGCGGGGAAAGGAGAGAGACGAGAGGGAGAGGTTTGGGGAGACGAGAGCGAGCGAGGGTGGAAGCGGCGAGGAGGAGGAAGAGGCGACGAGGACGAGCACAGGCAGCTGCGGCTGGATGGCGCGAGCGGGGGCGCCGCGGCGACCGTGGGAAAGGGGGGGGGGGGCCATGCGAGACAGCGCGGTGAGCGGCGGCACGGCGGGCGCGGTGCGCGCGGCGAGGTGGGGAGAAGAGAGAGGGGGGGGAGAGAGGCCGAGGCTCACCGTGTCGTAGGGACGGGGCCTGGCAGCGGGAGGTAGGGGTGGTCGACGGGACGACCGGCGACGGGAGTCAACGGCGGGGAGGGCGACGGGCGTCCTGGCGGCGCGAGGTGTCGTCGCGGCGCGACGGGATCGGGGATTTGCCCCATCCGATCCAGCGAGGAGGGGGCGCCGAGCGCCAGCCTTGGTCGGGAAGAGGAAGACAGGCGACGTCGGTGGTGGGCCGAGCATGCGGCGCTCGACCGTGCGTAGCGCGAAGATGGGCGCGGCCGAGGGCGTGGCAGAGGCGGCGACGGGTGGCCGTTCCCGCGATCCCGATCCCGATCTGGATCGGGAGGTGGGGCTGACGGGGGGAGGCGGCGACGGGGCGCGGTCGGCGACGGGTAGGCGACGGCGGACGGGATCGGGAGATCCCGATCCAGACGGGGGGGGGAGAGAGCGAGGGGAATGGGGGGTGGTGACGCTAGGGTTCGGCGTCCTGGGGTATAGGCTAGGGGGCGCGGGTGGGCCGGCCGGTGGGCTTCGGCCCGTGGGGCGGGGGGGGGGGGGGGGGGGGCGTTGCTCTTTTTTTTTCTGTTTCATTTTTCTTTTATCTTTTTCTTTATTCTCCTTTCTCAGTTTAGTAAATAGTCAGGCCTCAAAATGGTTTTTGTAAAACATGAGACCTAGTTCATAAATAATAGTGCATTATTCCCTAACACCTAAAACTAGTTTGGACAAAACATAATTCCATATTTATTTCAGATTTAATAAATGGTTATTAAATATTATCTTTATCCACTGTTTGAGGTTGTTCGAGTCACTTATCCAATTCCAATGATGTTGGTTTCAATTTTAGAATAGCCTCTGGAATATTTGTTATTTATCTGACATTTTAGCTCCTATGTTGGACAACTTTCATATTCCACTTTCATTTAAATTTTGAATTTGACTTAGGAGTTGAAATGCAATGTGATGCTAATGATGATTATGCACTGTTGATCATGCTAACATGTCATTATCAAAAGTGATTACTGTTGCTAATCACCGGGGGTGTTACATATGTTGGACAACTTTTATATTCCACTTTCATTTAAATTTGAATCTGACTTAGGAGTTGAAATGCAATATGATGCTAATGATGATTATGCACTGTTGATCATGCTAACATGTCATTATCAAAAGTGATTACTGTTGCTAATCACCGGGGGTGTTACAGCGGATATACAGACGGCAAGAAGTAGAGAATGCTTCAGTGCCAAAGGCAATGTCAACGGGGAAGGAACCGATAAGGTTCTTAGAATAGAAAAGAATCGGTCGGATAATTGTCCACAAAAGGAATCAAGTGATCCGTGAGAACTAACGGGGTAAGGTTTTAACAACTGGTTCCACCTGAGAGTCCTCCGAGAAAGGACGGGAGGCAAGCACATCGGATTAAGGAAGCACTTGAACAACTCAAGTATAAAATTCAGAGGGTTCACGATTTCCAAAGCCAGGAGTGACAATTAGTTCACCTGGGCAGAGGGACGAGTGATTTGTACATGCTTAGTTGGACAATCAATCAATACTTCATTGGCCGAGAACTAGCTCATGTCCGGAATGGTGACTGAGCCGGAAGGACGAATTCTAGGAATCGGCGGATGATAGAAAGCATTCGCAGCAGAATGAATCAAGGGACTCAAAATGGCAAATGACGAGGAATGTCAACGAAGATTGCTAAACATATGGAATTAACCATAATGCAAGCAGGCATGGAGATTCAAGAGCAATAGGCTGCAGAGGATTTTTGAGAGATCAGATAGCATTTCAAAGTATTTTATGAGTCATATGAACAACTGGGGATGAACAGATACTGGGTAAGTGCGAGGAATTATCCGCAGTGCGGGAAGAATCTGCAAGGCAGTAGGCTCAAAGAATTTTCGGAACAATGGAAGGTATTTTGGGGTATCTTGTGAAAACTAGGGCGACTGGGAATAAAGATACAAACGGCAAGGATGTGTAACTGTTCACGGTGATTATCGGTAGTAAGGATTTGCAATGATTAAGGGCACAAGGGTCTTGGGAAACTTCGGGGAGTATTTTCGGAGTCTTCTGATAAACCAATCGATCATCTGGCATGAGGGGCGCTCCGGGAGGAAGCGGTTACGAGAACCTAGTGTTAGAGTTAGCAAAAATTTAACCCGAATAGAAGAGAGATCAGAGTCCCAGAGTAAGGAAAAGGAATAAAAGATCCTAATACCACCCAATGGCGACGTGGGCCCGTTGTTGGGGAACGTAGTAGAAAACAAAAATTTTCCGACCTACGCACCAGCCCAGGACCACTATGGAGACTGCATACAAGGTTTGATCATTTTCGTTACCGACTCGTAGCGCAGCGGAAGTAGAGTCGATGACGATCGTCGGTGCAGATCCCCGCAGCTAGGATTTACAACCTCCCAACCGCGAGGATGTACTCCCTCATCCGCCACTCGGACAGCCCTCCGGGAGGCGGTCGGACAGTCCCCCGGACGGTGTCGTGGACAGCCCTTCGGGAGGACTCATAGAACTCGGACCGTCACTCGGACAGCCCTTCGGGAGGACACTCGAACAGCCCCTCGGGCAAAAGGACGAAACTACGACCTCTCTACGGGGTTGCACACATACGGTGCCATCTATCCGGCAGGGCTTCGCCGTCCAGAACTAGTTCCCACCGGAACCCAGACAGCCTTTCGGCACTACGAAACTATTTCGTGGGAGGGAGAGAGAATGCCAGATCATGCATGGCTTGTGTGAGAGAGTTGGAGTGGAGTTGGAGAGCACCTCTCCTCCTCCTTATATAGTGGTGGAAGGGGTGGAGGGGGCTGAAAATTCAGTCCACTAAACATGGGGAAAACATGTTCCCACAAAACAAGGAGAACATGTTCCCACCAAACAAGGGAAAAACATGTTCCCTTGTCCATGGTGTTCCCCCATGGGGCCCCACCTTCCTCCCAACACTCTCCACCATTTGTGGGGGCTGCCCCCCACCATGGGGGCCCCCCCCGCCCCCACTTTTTGTCCAGAAACCACAAGGGGGCTGCCCAAAGGGTGCCCCCCCCAAAACAGCCCAAAAACAGCCCCCACATCCGTGGATGCATTGCCCGTCACGCTGGATAAGAGTTTTCCGCGACTATTTTTTTCTGCAAAATTCCAGAAGGTCCCAGAACATGTGTGCACGAGCGACCCCGACTCTGAAAAAAGGATTATCTGGAACGCGCTCCGGTGTAACAATTTATCCAGTATGGTGGTTTAATTAAAACCACTTTTTTATAACCCGGTAACACATCCGCAGCTCCGAAACTTTTTTCTTTGCGTTTTTTCTCCAGAAAAAGTCCAGAAATACCAGAAAACAATAGCTGGGCGAACCCCAAAACATGGTCCCAAGGGTGTGTCTGGTGCCGAACAACTTTGTTTGGATCAATGTGTTTTATCCGAACAACTTTTCGTTTTTATTCCGAACTGTTTTCAGTGTCTGGTCGTCGGCGGGGGAGTCTCCGGAACAGCTTTCCGTTTTCGACGAACCTTTTCGATTGCATTTCTCTCAGACTGCCCTGTCTAGTAATTCGTCAAAATAGTGATTGACCCTTAAGCGGTTTGACCCTGATAGATTCGTGAAAATGATTATGAGACATGAAACAGGGTAAAACACTTCCGTCAATGATCACACATCGGGAAAAGGCACGTGGACACCCATATGACTCCGCCTTAGACCGGCACACGACTAATATTCGAGTGAAACCTCCAGTTGCCGTGTGTATTCTGTTCTTCACGATATGTTACAAATCCACGGGTTAGACGGCTAGGCATATTGCCAGGTGGATACAAAACTGGCGTCTGTCCACTATATGCAGAGTTACCTGTACCGGTATTGTTCTCTTTATCGCTCTACCTTGTGTTCCGGCATCCCTGTGATCAAATCACCAAGAGTCTGGCCAGCCGATGATGGATACCGTAACACCGAGAGGGCCCAGAGATATCTCTCCATCGTCGGAGGAGCAAATCCCAATCTCGAGCTATCAAGTTACTTGACACAATTTCCATGAACCCGAACGCCGCCGTAATAGCCACCCATTTAGGATGACAGTTTAACAAAGCCCAAAGTTCATGAAGCAAGTATGAAGAAACTCGACACTCTCAGGTCTAAGGAATTTTGCCAAACTTAACCATCTCTGTGTTATTAACCATTAGACTTGGACGAATGTAAATCATACGCATAACATCAATTTGGGTCGATTCAACACAAAGTTCTTCTAACACTGTGCCTCAACATTGCTGGCATAGACATGCCATGATCAGGAAAACAGAACCATATGCAATACTTGAGCTTAGTCTTAGAGGCCAGACTAGGAATCATATTCGTTTATTATTCCACACCCGTGCATATGAGTCTTCCTCCAGCCTCGTTTTTATTGCCGACTCGAGAACCAGTAGCAGTATAGCATGGAACATAAACCTTAATTTTATGAAAGGGAGATAATCAAGAACATTATTATTGCCTCTAGGCATATCTCCTACAGACTCCACCTTGCACTAGAGTCCAATAAATCTAGTTACTCTATGCACTTTACACCTGGGCAACACGTTGTAAATATGCTTTGCTGTGGTATAGCCTGAAGTTCAACGGATTGACGACTTCAGCCCGTGGTATCTTTGCATATCCTCGCGTTTTCCGCTTTCCAACAAAAGTCATTATTTTGTGTGGACTTGGGCTTGATTGTAGTGCCGAATCACAGGTCGAACGGATGCCTCAGATGAGTTATGGAGGCAACTACTGCAGTAAGTGTCCCATTGACAAAGCCATCTGGAACATACTAATCAGTGAATGAAAACTATATGATTACACATCATTCTTGTCGTTAAAGCGGCCAACATACTTTGCTCTGTTAAGAATTCGAACAGTAACTTGTTTGAACAAATTACAACTAACTGTGCCAACCAGATTGTGTGTTACACAAAAACAATCGTCCAATTAATCGAAAATCGCATGGAGAAAAAATTGATGAAGACTGTTGATGTATGTAACCTTTTACACAGAACTCTTCAATGATCCTCTTACTTGCGGAGAAAACTTGTCATCAGTGCTACTATAGTACTCAATGACCCTGTTTCACGTTTTGTCCCTTGATCAATATTTTTTGATCACTTTGGTATCTAACTCTGCAACAAATTTGGGGGGGTATTGGACATATCTGGTTGTAACATACCATGGAAAAACTTACCACCATTTTGATTAATCCAAACACAAGGTGTGTGAATCCCCATCATGTATTGCTCACAGGGTTTTGGGACACCGCAGTTCTTGCAAAAAAACTCTTTACATGTACTTCGGCAAGAATCATCTCTTGGCGTTTAATGCTAAAAGTTTCCTACTCCTCCATATACTCTGTCAATATGTATTTATTGCTTAGCCCCATTTGTAGGTAAATCTATCTATAGATCATCATGCCTAATATTAAGGCTATTAGCCCAAGCACTCATCAAAAAAAACTATTTTCAATGAGTCAATTCGTGTCAAGAACTTTATTTCCAATTAACAATGGTGTTCAAGCACACCAAGGTTTTTAGAATGTATGGCTCCCACTTATTTCTTGAATTACAAGAATCTTCGATTATCATATGATGAAGTCAAAACTCCATTTGACATTTCATCAAAACACAAGATTCCAAACTCCACTTGCTCTCGTCTGCCATCGCTGTGGAACTTGAGTTGCACCCTTTCTAGCTCCTCTGGATTGACAAAATACCTTGGACTGTTAACACTGAGGGGTCCTTGGTTTCCTTCCATCAGATGGAAACTCCTTTGTCAATCAGTGTTTTATATCCATGATAGAAATATGTAATTAATTGCTAGGTCAAACCCGAACTGGAATTTAAGCATCGCTACGATGAAGCAACCTCATCGTAGTTCACTCCTGGAACTGTATATTGCAAACAAGTCGGCTTATGGTATAAAACATTTTTATTCATATCAGTTATAGTCCATAAATATTCGTCAGACTCTAAGGTCTTCGAGAGTGTATCAAGGTTTTATCTGAATCAATTATATGGGAAACATCTCGGATGGATTGGCATTTAGCCAATCGGAGTTAGTAGGGCCATCAACGATTTCCTTGTGTATGTAGGTATTAACTGTTGTTCTAACCAACAATATCTCGTTTGCGCACCTGAGAGGTTTGCACGGCCTTGCCTACGTGTTCAGCATGCAAGTTCGACCGAAGTCCAGACATTTGTTGTAGAGATTCAGTATCAGCAGCAGTAGTAGGAAACTCCGGAATTACTTCAGGTCTTCGTCCTTGATCTGATGGCGAAAGATTCTGTTTATCTCGTGAGTTGCACTATCTCCCACATCACCTTTTCAAAGAACCATTTTCTTCAAAAAGCATACCGTTTTGTGGCAAAAACTTTTGCTCGGTTATAGTGGTGGGGGAATACCCAATGATTGGGATAACCTACAAAATAGCACTTGTCATGATTTGGAATAGGTTGAACTTTTTACACCAAGCCCCATATTCCAAAGTTAAAAAAGAGTATAACATGGTGGCGTACCATGACCATGGTGTCATTTCAACAAGACCATGATGAGCTCTTTCATTGTGAAAAAGGCCGCAGTACTCTAAAGCATCACCTTTTAAAAAGGGGATAATAACGGCAAATGTATTTAGGTCATCTTGATCTTACAAGTCATAATGGTTCGATTACATCTTCACGGACTTTCCACTTGCCTGGGTTCCGGGAGGTTGCAAGTTATGAAACCCCTTTCACAACGCATCAGACATTCGCTAAACTTGTAACTCAAAATTTTTTCGCAACGAATGTTTAGAAACATAATATTGTTTCGTGTTAACATAATTCTACTTCATGTTGAAACCTTCAAATGATTTAAAAGATCCAGACTTACGTCTCGCAAGTAAATATCCATCTATCTACTTGAGTCATTTCTGAAGATAGATAAATCCTATTGCAAACAAAAATTTATCGGACTACATACATCAAAATGGATGATCACCAATAAGTTCTTTGCTCGTCCTATGGCCTGTGAACGGGTATTTCAGTCACTTCACTTTTCGAGGGGGAGGAAAGTTCAAGTGTCAGGGAGTCAATCAAACGACCTTCAAAATCATCATAATGGGAATTTCATGAGCGGTTTCTCCAAGTGACCACAATGCAGTGCCACACCTTGTTGGTTATTCTTTAGTCTTATGACATTAGCGTCAGTAGTTATGGATGTATCATATTACATCAATATTCATAACATACGTTCCCATCTGATGATGGAAGTATGGCCCTCATGTATATTCATAATCTGAACAGCAATTGTTCTTCTATGAACAACCCTTTTGCAACAAAACATTGTGCAATGGGCTAGATAGAGTGGTAAAAACTCTAAAATGAAAATTAATTCAAAGTTAATACTGAGGTATGTATTATGTATCAATATCATAATACATCCATTCAAAGAAAGTCATGGCCTCCCCATTATGTATCATAACACCGAACATCAAAAGTTTCTATGAACAACCTTCTGCAGATAAGATAACTTTATGCAATGGGCTAGAGTGTGTAAAACTCTAATAATTAGGAATAATAAACACAGATCGGTAATACACCGATGGAAGGTACAGTAACATTTACTATGTCCCTGGTATACATAAACCGCATTCTGGCTAGTCTGTCAGGCCATAGTAGTTTCTTACACGGAGTTGCAACAGAATGCACGAGGGGTATCTTGTGTGATTAACTCCACAAATACCCGAATCAGGTGATTACAATTTAATCATATTCCCAAGAAAACAATCTTTGGACCAGCCTTTATACATCAAAAAAACTTGTATGGTACATTCGATAATGAGCTGGATATTCAGTCTTCTTTCTCATTGCCTTTATACTTCTAACAGTTTAACTTTTAGTATTCCTACTCTCAGAAGAAGCACCAACTTAAGGTGCATCAGCCCTGGACTTCCTGGACGTGAAGTTTCACTGAGACCACTTCGCGACACTTCCTTTCTCTTTAAGTTGTTTGTTTTTTATTCACCCGTTTCATCATATGACAGGCGTTCTCTGGATCCCTCTCTTATCAGTCTAATGATAGTAAACTCCTTTATAATGTTTGCCAAACAAACATTTCTTTGGATATCTCATTATCTTTTAGCCTTTGTCTGGTCTCTGAAAATGATTTTCGATTCCATGAATATCACATAACTATCCAAACTTTCGAAGTTCGGGTCTCATGGACGCAAACAATTGCACGTTGACTGAAAGAATTCCAGGCTTTGGAGTCGAAGGACGAGAGTCACATGATCCATAGGCATAAGAGGAGAATACCGAAAGTATGCGATAGGACAAAGTGCCTTCTCGGCCTCTGCAGACAATCTTCACATTACGTTGCAACCCGTTAAGTTTACCAGTATTTACAGCTATTCAATGTTAATAGGGGAAGGTGGAAACGTGAAGCCAATTATTCTACAAACTATATGCAAATCACACTTTGACAGTGTCAAAATTAATTGCACTGAGAATTAAAACAGTTAATTCAACAAGCTGCGTCCCACTCAAATCAATATCTCTCATAATTGATGTGGTGATACAAGATCCACATTCATTCACACCATGCTGTGACATCCTGATGACGAGAATTTCATTTGGGGGGCAAAACATGACCGATCACATAACTCTATGTGAACTCCTGTTCATTTCGATGGTGCGTTTTCGAGCTCAGGACGATCAAGCCAGAACGTCAAAGACAACCAAGTGATCTTGCTGCAGGGTCCGACCTCACCCAGGCCTCACACTTCTCTATCGTTCGTACCATGGGGAAATGGCGCACCCCGAAAAGTTAGGTGCCGTGACGGTGCTACACTTGGGAGAACACTAACTACTTGATATTTTTGTGAGAGATCACCCTAATAAAAGGCGACTACCGCGCAATCAAAAAGGGTGCATCATAAGGGATAAACATCTCAGGCAATTCATAATAGCATGATATGGTATAGCCCTTTCTGACGGAGAAGTCTTTCATTCCTTCGTCTTCGGCATTCGCGTCGGTGTTCACCATTGCGAAGATTGCCACCACCTTGTCGATGCACCAGATAATATTGCTATCTCTATAGCTAATAAAATAATGCATTACTTAAGGTTGACACGCAGGTCAATAAAGTGACAATCATATGGCTCCAGCCATCATGCCGAATCATGACACGCATGTCATGTTAATCAATTTACATTATATAGTCATCTCATACATAATCAAATTATTATGAGCACTGCTATACCACATCACATGCACATGCAAACCCTCCTGCAAAACCAAGTTAGACGTCTCTAATCGGTTCATGCAAAAACTTGTTTTTCGTGGCTTCTAAGGTTTCGAAACAAACCAAAGCTACCAACGTCCATCATCAAGTATGATAATTCAAGTCGCTAGATTAACAACGAGGGGTGTATGAAACACGAGATAATAAAATCTCGAGCCCCATACTGAACTTCGTCATACGCATGACCCTCGTGCAGATCATATCTGCATTGCCCTTTCGTCTGCGAAACATCCATCTTTCTTTAACTAAAGTGGAACCCAAAGAACTGTTAGCACTTCGTTGATCTGTCAATCAGCATACTCAGGAGCAGCATGAAAGGATCGCGGATTGCCAGAACTTTGTGAGATTCCACAATGCTGTCAAGATCAGGACTACGCAAATTCAAGGGAAGCAACAAGAACATCGGGTAACAGATTTCATCTGCTACCCGCACAAATAATTTTCAGTAATAGAACTCATCTACTACCTAATTATATTGTGCAACACCCATACATCTCTATGTATTCTAGATCGCAACCTGCATCTACGCATAGCACGGCTCATGATGCCACTGTTGGGGAACGCAGTAGAAAACAAAAAAATTTCGACCTACGCACCAGCCCAGGACCACTATGGAGACTGCATACAAGGTTTGATCATTTTCGTTACCGACTCGTAGCGCAGCGGAAGTAGAGTCGATGATGATCGTCGGTGCAGATCCCCGCAGCTAGGATTTACAACCTCCCAACCGCGAGGATGTACTCCCTCATCCACCACTCGGACAGCCCTCCGGGAGGCGGTCGGACAGTCCCCCGGACGGTGTCGTGGACAGCCCTTCGGGAGGACTCACAGAACTCGGACCGTCACTCGGACAGCCCTTCGGGAGGACACTCGAACAGCCCCTCGGGCAAAAGGACGAAACTACGACCTCTCTACGGGGTTGCACACATACGGTGTCATCTATCCGGCAGGGCTTCGCCGTCCAGAACTAGTTCCCACCGGAACCCAGACAGCCTTTCGGCACTACGAAACTATTTCGTGGGAGGGAGAGAGAATGCCAGATCATGCATGGCTTGTGTGAGAGAGTTGGAGTGGAGTTGGAGAGCACCTCTCCTCCTCCTTATATAGTGGTGGAAGGGGTGGAGGGGGCTGAAAATTCAGCCCACTAAACATGGGGAAAACATGTTCCCACAAAACAAGGAGAACATGTTCCCACCAAACAAGGGAAAAACATGTTCCCTTGTCCATGGTGTTCCCCCATGGGGCCCCACCTTCCTCCCAACACTCTCCACCATTTGTGGGGGCTGCCCCCCACCATGGGGCCCCCCCCCAACATTTTGTCCAGCCACAAGGGGGCTGCTCCCAAAGGGGGCCCCCCAAAAAACAGCCCAAAAACAGCCCCCACGATCCGTGGGATCTTGTCCCCTCACGCTGGGACAAGATGTTTTCCGCGACTATTATTTCTGAAAAATTCCAGAAGGTCCCAGAACATTTCCGGCACCCTCTAAAATTATCTGGACGCGCTCTGGAACATTTCCAGTATGGTGGTTTAATTTAAAACCATCTTTGTTTACCCGGTAAACAACTCCGGCAGCTCCGAAACTTTTTTTTCGGTTTTTTCTCCAGAAAAATTCCAGAAATTACCAGACCAATCTGGCAACCTCCAAAACATTCCCGGTGCTTGCCGAAACCTTTTTGGATCAATGGTTTTATCCGAAACAACTTTTCGGTTTTACCGAAACTTTTTCAGTGTCCGAAACTTTTTCGGTGATTTTCTCTCAGACTCCCTGTCTAGTATTCAGCAAATAGATGACCCTTAAGCGTGTGACCCTATAGGTTCGATGAAGTATAGACATGACCCGGAACCCCTTCCGATCAATGATCAACATCGGAGCCGTGGACACCCATATTGACCCCTATACCCACACGAATGAATATTCGAGTGAACCTCCAGTTGCCGTGTGCTATTCCTGTTGCTTCGCGATATGTTACAAATACCCGAGGTGAGACATGATGGCATTCCCTTGGATCAACAACTTGTCCACTATGCTAGTTACCTCGTTACCGGTATTGTTCTCTTTTCTCGTTACCGTGTTCCGGCATCCCCGTGATCAAATCACAAAGTGTCTGGCCAGACGATGATGGATACCGTAACACCGAGAGGGCCCAGAGATATCTCTCCATCATCGGAGGAGCAAATCGCAATCTTGAGCTATCAAGTTACTTAACATACTTTCCCATGAACCCGTAAGCCGCCGTAATAGCCATCCAGTTACGGATGACGTTTAACAAACCCCAAAGTTCATGAATCAAGGATGAAGAAACTCGACACTCTCATGGTCTAAGGAATTTTGCAAACATTAACCATCTCTGTGTTATTAACCATTAATATGTGACTAATGTAACTCATAGCATAACATCAATTTGGGTCGATTCAACACAAATGTTCTTCTAACACTGTGCCCTCAAAATTGCTGGCATAGACATGCCCATGATCAGGAAAACAGAACCATCATGCAATACTTGAGCTAGTCTTAGAGGCCAGACTAGGAATACATATTACCGTTTATTATTCCACACGTGCATATGAGTCTTCCTCCGAGCCTCGTTTTATTTGCAGACTCGAGAACCATAGCAGTTATAGCATGGAACATAAACCTAATTATGAACAGGGAGATAATCAATAACATTTATTATTGCCTCTAGGGCATATCTCCTACAGACTCCCACTTGCACTAGAGTCAATAATCTAGTTAATGCTAATGCACTTTACACCTGTGGCACACCGGTGTAAATATGCTTCGCTTGTGGTATAGCCTGAATGTTCAACGGATCTGACGACTTCAGCTCCGTGTGTATCTTTGCTTATCCTCGCGTTTTCACGCTTTCACAAAAGTCATATTTTGTGTGGACTTGGCTTGATATGTATGCGAATCACAGGTCGAACCTGGATTCCTCAGACTGAGTTATGGAGCAACTACTTGCAGTAGTGTCCCATTGACAAAAGCCATCTTGGAACCATACTAAGTTCATGAATGAACTATATGATTCAACATCTTCTTTGTCGCTTTAAAAGCGGCAACATACTTTGCCTCTGTTATAGAATTCGCCACAGTAACTTGTTTGAACAAATTCCAACTAACTGTGCCACCATATTGTGTGTTACACAAAACCGTCAATTTAAATCGAAAATCGCATGGAGAAATGATGAAGACTGTATCGATGTAACCTTTTACAACGAACTCTTCATGATCTCTACTTGCTAGAAAACTTGTCATCAGTGCTACTATAGTACTCAATGACCCTTTTTCACTGTTGTCCCTTGATCAATACTTTTGATCACTTTGGTATCTATACTCGCAACAACTTTGGGAGTATTGGACATATCTGGTTGTTATACATACCATGGAATACATGATTAATCCAAACACAAGAGTGTGTGGAATCCCCATCATGTATTTTGCTCATCAGTGTTTTTGGGACACCGAGTCTTGCAAAAACTCTTTCCATGTGACTTCGGCAAGAATCACTCCTTGGCGTTTTAAATGCTAAAAAGTTTTAGCATCTTGTCAATATGTATTTATTGCTTAGCCCCATTAGGTAAATCTATCTTCATAGATCATCATGCCTAATATTAAGGCTATTTAGCCCAAGCACTTCATCGAAAAACTATTTTCAAATGAAGTCCTAATTCGTGTCAATAATTTTATTTCCAATTAACAATGTGTCAAGCACACAAGGTTTTTAGAAATGTTATTAGGCTCCCACTTACTTTCTTGAATTACAAGCATCTTCGTTATCCATTGATGAAGTCAAAACTCCTTTGACCATTTCATCAAAACACAAAGATTCCAACTCCACTTTGCTCTCTTCTGTCCATCGCTGGAACTCTGAAGTTTGCACCCTTTCTAGCATCCTCTGGATTGACAAAATACCTTGGACTGTAACACATGCAGGTCCTTGGTTTCATTTCCATCAGATGGAAATCCTTTTGTCATCCATTGTTTTATATCTCATGATATGAAATATGTATTAATTGCTAGTTCAACCCGAACCGAATTTAAGCATTGCTACGATGAAGCAACCTCATCGTAGTCAACTCCTTGAACTTGTATATTGCAACAAGTCGAGCTTTATGGATAAAACATTTTTATTCATATCTGTTATAGTTCCATAAATATTCGTCAGACTCTAAGTCTTCCGAAAGGTGTATCAAGGTTTTAATCTTGAATCACTTATATGGAAACTATCTCGGATTGTATTGGCATTTAGCCAATTCCGGAGTTAGGGCCCATCAACGCTTCCTTGTGTATCGTAGGTATACTGTTGTCTAACAACAATATCTCGTTTGCGCACCTGAGAGGTTTGCACGAGCCTTGCCTACGTGGTTCAGCTGCAAGTTCGACCGAAGTCCATACATTTTATTGTAGAGACTTCCGTATCAGTCGCAGTAGGAAACTCCGGAATTACTTCCAAGGTCTCTTTCCTTTGATCTGATGGCGAAGATACTGTTTATCTCGTCGAGTTGCACTATTCTCCCACTCACCTTTTTCAAAGAACCATTTTCTTCAAAAAGCATACCGTTTTGTGGCAAAAACTTTTGCCTCGGTATAGTGGTGGGGGAATACCCAATGACTTGGGATAACCTACAAAATAGCACTTGTCTGATTTGGAATAGGTTTGTAACCTTTTACACAAGCCCCATATTCCAAATGTTAAGAAAAGATATAACATGGTTGGGCGTACCATACCATGGTGTCATTTCAACAGACCTGATGGAGCTCCTTTCATTGTAAAAGCCGCAGTCTCTAAAGCATCACCTTTTAAAAGGGATAATGGCAAATTTATTTATGTCATCTTTGATCTTACCATGTCATAAATGGTTCGATTACATCTTCACGGACTTTCCACTTGCAGTGGTGTTCCGGGAGGTGCAAGTTATGAAACCCCTTTCACAACGCATCAGACATTCGCTAAACTTGTAACTCAAATATTTCTTTCTGCAATCGAATTGTAGAAACATAATTTTCTTGTTACAATAACTTCTACTTCATTTTGAAAACCTTTCAAATGATTTCAAAAGATCCAGACTTACGTCTCATCAAGTAAATATCCATATATCTACTTGAGTCATTTCTGAAGATAGATAAATCCACTACTTGCAACAACATTTATCGGACTACATACATCAAAATGTATGATCACCAATAAGTTCTTTGCTCGTTCCTTATGGCCTGTGAACGGTATTTCAGTCACTTCACTTTTCGGAGGAAAGTTGCAAGTGTCAGGTGATTCAAAATCAAACGACTTCAAAATCCATCATAATGGAATTTCCATGCGGGTTTCTCCAATGTGACCAAATGCAGTGCCACACTTGTGTGGTATTCTTTTAGTCTTATGACATTTAGCGTCAGTGTTATGGATGTATCATATTACCATCAATATTCATAACATACGTCCCATCGATGATGGAAGTATGGCCCTCATGTTATTCATAATACTGAACAGCAATTGTTCTTCTATGAACAACCCTTTTGCAACAAACATTGTGCAATGGGCTAGAGTGTGTAAAACTCTAAAATGAATTATCAAAGTTAATACTGAGGTAATGTATTATTATCAATATTCATAACATACATCTCATTCATAATGAAAGTATGGCCCTTATGTTATTCATAACACCGAACATCAAAAGTTCTCTTATGAACAACCTTCTTGCAAGATAACTTATGCAATGGGCTAGAGTGTGTAAAACTCTAATTGAATTAGGAAAATAAACACAGACGGTAATACACCGATGGAAGGTACAATAACATTTACTATGTTCCCTGTGTATACCTAAACCTCATTCCTGGCTAGTCTTTCAGGCCATAGTAGTTTTTACATCGAGTTGCAACAGAATGCAATCGAGCGGGTATCTTTGTGATTAACTCACAATACCCAAGAATCAGTGATTAACAATTTAATCATAATTCCCAAGAACTATATCTTTGACCAGCCTTCTATACATCAAAAACTTGTATGACATTCATACATGAGCTGGATATTCCAGTCTTCTTTCTCATTGCCTTTATACTTCTAACAGTTTAACTTTTAGTATTTCTCCTACTCTCAGAAGAAGCACACAACTTAAGAGTGGCATCAGCCCTGGACTTCCTAGGCGTGAAAGTTTCACTGACACCCTTCGGACACTTCCATTCTCTTTAAGTTGTTGTTTTATTCACCTTTCATCATATGACAGGCGTTCTTCTGGATCCCTCTCTTATCAGTCTAATGCATAGTAAACTCCTTTACTAATAGTTTGCAAACAAACATTTCTTTGGATATCTCATATCTTTTAGCCTTTGTCTGTCTCTGAAAATGATTTTCAGATTCCATGAATATCACATAACTATCCAAACTTTCGAAGTTCGGGTCTCATGGAAGCAAACATATTGCACTTGACTGAAATGGAATTCCAGCTTTTGGATCGAAGGACGAGAGTCACATGATCCATAGCATAAGCGAGAGAATACCGAAAGTATGCGATAGGACAAAGTCCTTCTCGGCACTCTTGAGGACAATCCTCACATTACGTTGCCAACCGTAAAGTTTTAACCAGATATTTAACAGCTATTCAATTTTAATAGGGAAGGTGGAAACGTGAGCCATTATTCTACAACTATTATGCAAATCACACTTTTGACAGTGTTCAAAATTAATTGCACTGAGAATTAAACAAGTTAATTCAACAGTGCGCTCCCACTCAAATCAATATCTCTCATAATTGATTGTGAGTGATACAAGATCCACATTTCAATTCAACGCCATTGATGTGGACATCACTGATGACGAGAATTTCAATTTGGTGGGCAAACATGCCGATCACATCTCTATGTGACTCCTGTTCATCTTTCGATGGGCGTGTTCCGAGCTCAGGACGATCAAGCCAGAACGTCAAGACAACCAAGTGATCTTGCTGCGAGGTCCGACCTCACCCGCCTCACACTTCTCTAATCGTTCGTACCCATGTGGACATGGCGCACCCCGAAAAGTTAGGTGCCGTGACGGTGCTACACTTGGGAGAACACTAACTACTTGATATTTTTGTGAGAGATCACCCTAATAAAAGGCGACTACCGCGCAATCAAAAAGGGTGCATCATAAGGGATAAACATCTCAGGCAATTCATAATAGCATGATATGGTATAGCCCTTTCTGACGGAGAAGTCTTTCATTCCTTCGTCTTCGGCATTCGCGTCGGTGTTCACCATTGCGAAGATTGCCACCACCTTGTCGATGCACCAGATAATATTGCTATCTCTATAGCTAATAAAATAATGCATTACTTAAGGTTGACACGCGGGTCAATAAAGTGACAATCATATGGCTCCAGCCATCATGCCGAATCATGACACGCAGGTCATGTTAATCAATTTACATTATATAGTCATCTCATACATAATCAAATTATTATGAGCACTGCTATACCACATCACATGCACATGCAAACCCTCCTGCAAAACCAAGTTAGACGTCTCTAATCGGTTCATGCAAAAACTTGTTTTTCGTGGCTTCTAAGGTTTCGAAACAAACCAAAGCTACCAACGTCCATCATCAAGTATGATAATTCAAGTCGCTAGATTAACAACGAGGGGTGTATGAAACACGAGATAATAAAATCTCGAGCCCCATACTGAACTTCGTCATACGCATGACCCTCGTGCAGATCATATCTGCATTGCCCTTTCGTCTGCGAAACATCCATCTTTCTTTAACTAAAGTGGAACCCAAAGAACTGTTAGCACTTCGTTGATCTGTCAATCAGCATACTCAGGAGCAGCATGAAAGGATCGCGGATTGCCAGAACTTTGTGAGATTCCACAATGCTGTCAAGATCAGGACTACGCAAATTCAAGGGAAGCAACAAGAACATCGGGTAACAGATTTCATCTGCTACCCGCACAAATAATTTTCAGTAATAGAACTCATCTACTACCAAATTATATTGTGCAACACCCATACATCTCTATGTATTCTAGATCGCAACCTGCATCTACGCATAGCACGGCTCATGATGCCACTGTTGGGGAACGCAGTAGAAAACAAAAATTTTCCGACCTACGCACCAGCCCAGGACCACTATGGAGACTGCATACAAGGTTTGATCATTTTCGTTACCGACTCGTAGCGCAGCGGAAGTAGAGTCGATGACGATCGTCGGTGCAGATCCCCGCAGCTAGGATTTACAACCTCCCAACCGCGAGGATGTACTCCCTCATCCGCCACTCGGACAGCCCTCCGGGAGGCGGTCGGACAGTCCCCCGGACGGTGTCGTGGACAGCCCTTCGGGAGGACTCATAGAACTCGGACCGTCACTCGGACAGCCCTTCGGGAGGACACTCGAACAGCCCCTCGGGCAAAAGGACGAAACTACGACCTCTCTACGGGGTTGCACACATACGGTGCCATCTATCCGGCAGGGCTTCGCCGTCCAGAACTAGTTCCCACCGGAACCCAGACAGCCTTTCGGCACTACGAAACTATTTCGTGGGAGGGAGAGAGAATGCCAGATCATGCATGGCTTGTGTGAGAGAGTTGGAGTGGAGTTGGAGAGCACCTCTCCTCCTCCTTATATAGTGGTGGAAGGGGTGGAGGGGGCTGAAAATTCAGTCCACTAAACATGGGGAAAACATGTTCCCACAAAACAAGGAGAACATGTTCCCACCAAACAAGGGAAAAACATGTTCCCTTGTCCATGGTGTTCCCCCATGGGGCCCCACCTTCCTCCCAACACTCTCCACCATTTGTGGGGGCTTCCCCCCACCATGGGGGCCCCCCCCAACATTTTGTCCAGCCACAAGGGGGCTGCTCCCAAAGGGGGCCCCCCCAAAAACAGCCCCCACGATCCGTGGGATCTTGTCCCCTCACGCTGGGACAAGATGTTTTCCGCGACTATTATTTCTGAAAAATTCCAGAAGGTCCCAGAACATTTCCGGCACCCTCTAAAATTATCTGGATGCGCTCTGGAACATTTCCAGTATGGTGGTTTAATTTAAAACCATCTTTGTTTACCCGGTAAACAACTCCGGCAGCTCCGAAACTTTTTTTTCGGTTTTTTCTCCAGAAAAATTCCAGAAATTACCAGACCAATCTGGCAACCTCCAAAACATTCCCGGTGCTTGACGAAACCTTTTTGGATCAATGGTTTTATCCGAAACAACTTTTCGGTTTTACCGAAACTTTTTCAGTGTTCTCTCTCCGGAACTCTTCCGTTGTCTCCGAAACTTTTCGGTGATTTTCTCTCAGACTCCCTGTCTAGTATTCAGCAGATAGATGACCCTTAAGCGTGTGACCCTATAGGTTCGGTGAAGTATAGACATGACACGGAACACCTTCCGATCAATGATCAACATCGGAGCCGTGGACACCCATATTGACCCCTATACCCACACGAATGAATATTCGAGTGAACCTCCAGTTGCCGTGTGCTATTCCTGTTGCTTCACAATATGTTACAAATACCCGAGGTTAGACATGTAGGCATTTCCGTGGATCAACAACTTGTCCACTATGCCAGTTACCTCGTTACCGGTATTGTTCTCTTTTCTCGTTACCGTGTTCCGGCATCCCTGTGATCAAATCACAAAGTGTCTGGCCAGACGATGATGGATACCGTAACACCGAGAGGGCCCAGAGATATCTCTCCATCGTCGGAGGAGCAAATCCCAATCTCGAGCTATCAAGTTACTTGACACACTTTTCCATGAACCCGTAAGCCGCCGTAATAGCCACCCATTTCCGGATGACGTTTAACAAACCCCAAAGTTCATGAAGCAAGTATGAAGAAACTCGACACTCTCATGGTCTAAGGAATTTTGCAAACATTAACCATCTCTGTGTTATTAACCATTAATATGTGACGAATGTAACTCATAGCATAACATCAATTTGGGTCGATTCAACACAAATGTTCTTCTAACACTGTGCCCTCAAAATTGCTGGCATAGACATGCCCATGATCAGGAAAACAGAACCATCATGCAATACTTGAGCTAGTCTTAGAGGCCAGACTAGGAATACATATTACCGTTTATTATTCCACACGTGCATATGAGTCTTCCTCCGAGCCTCGTTTTATTTGCAGACTCGAGAACCATAGCAGTTATAGCATGGAACATAAACCTAATTATGAACAGGGAGATAATCAATAACATTTATTATAGCCTCTAGGGCATATCTCCTACACCCGTAAGCCACAAAGCCAAGTTAGTAAATCAGTTTTCGGTTACTAGACTCAACTTCGGCCAAGGAGTTGGAAAGGGGCATTCCTAGAGGCAGTCGGCTCTGATACCAACCTGTGACGACCCCGGCTTAATCGTGCACTAACCATACATGCAAATGCACACGATCAAGCCTAAGGACTCACTTGAAGATATCACAACACAACTCTAAAACATAAATAAAGTCATACAAGCTTTATATTACAAGCCAGGGTCTCGAGGGCTCGAATACATAGTTCGATGGCATACAAGCGTCAGCGGAAGCATCAGATATCTGGGTACAGATATAACAGAATTACAGATAGGCCTTTAAGGATCGAAAGGCGTAGGCCTCCTGCCTAGGACCCTCCGAACCTACTCCTGGTCGTCGGTCGGCTCCTCGTAGTAGTACTCGCCAGAAGGGTAGTAGTAGTAGCCGTCGGCGGGGGCAGCTGGCTCAGGGGCTCCGTCATCTGGTTGCGACAATTGGATATGGGGAGAAAAAGAAAGCAAAGCAAACGTGAGTACTCATCCGAAGTACTCAGCAAGCAAGGATCTACACTTCATATGCAACATTTTCAAAGGAGGGCTGTATATGTGGACTGGGCTGCAGAAATGCCAGAATAGAGGGAGTGCCTAGTCCTATCGAAGACTAGCATCTTCATCATCTTCAGCGGTCTTGCAGCATTAGAAGAGTGCAGAATAACATAATGTAAAGTAACAGTAGTGTTATCAACCTCGCCCAGAGATCCTTTCTCGACACCCTGCGAGAAAGCAATCCCAGAGCCATACTATCCAGTTATCATCTCAAGTCACCAGTTCTAGTTGTACCGATCGGGATACAACTCCGAGTGTCCGTTACCGTAGGACAGGCTATCGATAGATTAGTTCTTCCCTGCAGGGGTGCACCAACTTACCCACCACGCTCGCTTAACTCCGACCGGACACACTTTCCTGGGTCATGCCCGGCCTCGGCCAAACGATACGCCGCAACCCGACCTAGGCTTAAAAGAGAGGTCAGCACGCCGGACTAAACCTATGCCCCCAGGGGTCTTGGGCCATCGCCCCGGGAACTCCTGCACATTACGTTCACGACCGAGAGCAGACCTAGCAACCCCTTAATACAAGCGTGGTTGCGTAACCAGTCCAACTCGGTGCGCGCCGCTCAGACATTGACGTCCATTAAGCTTCGGCTGATGTATACGACGCAGAACGCCCATACTATGCCCACGTGACGGTTAGTGCTATCGGGCCAGAGGCCCCCCAGATCAAATATCCAAACCGTTAGTGTGTTGGTAGTGCGGTAACGAGCAGAGACTCATGAAAGATGTGACCCCGTCGCCCCGTCTCGAGGACTTGCGGCAAGGGTTAAGAATGCCCGGCCACGCCTCGTATTCATCTCTCGGGCACCCTCCAGGTCAACCCGTCTCTACATCACTTCGCAAATATGCTCGCGCGGGTACCCCTCAGGGCCGACCCGTCTTTAGTAACATGGTTCAGTGTAAAGTCATAGTAACCATAGTAACCGTGTGTTTAACACCAGGGGGAACCCTGAGGAATCACCCTCGATGGAATTCCACCTGATGTTATCGTCAAGGTGAACGAAGGAGGAATCACCCTCGAGGTCCGCTCTTGAGGAGTTGCACGACGGTGTCGTTATCGGGGGTGGTGTAGGAGGAATCACCCTCGTTGACCACGACCGATTAACTAACCTAAAAGGTTATCATCAGAAGTGCTGATGAGGTATCACCCTCGGCACTCGATAGTAACCCAGTAGTGTCGAACAACTAAGGGGAAAGTGATGTGCGGTGCTGGGGCCTGGTCTTCGATCCCGTTGATCGGGTCTTCTGTTAATCCAGTGGGGCAGTCGGGATAAGTGGGGTCTCTGATGGGTCTCTACCCAACCTATACTAAACAGTTTAGGATAATCAGGTAGGTAACAATAGCAGGTTACAATAAACAGGCTATGCAGCAGAAATAGGATAACAGCAGCATCAGTAACTTCTAATGCAAGCATAAGAGAGAAGAGAGTAGGCGATATCGATATGCTCAAAAAGGGTGGTGCTTGCCTGGAAGCTCTGCGGCAAGGGTCTGGTCGTCAGGGGCGTAGTCGACCTCCGGAGCTGCGTCGGTCTCGGGAACTACGTCGACGTCGGGGTCTAATGAGAGAGAAGAGGGGAAGGAAACAAATAAATACACAGCAATAATGCGACACAGCATGCTATGCCTAGGATGCAATGCAGGGTTGCCTAAAGATACGTCTAAGTCATTTTAGTTATTTTAGGATTTAAGTTGGATTTATTATCCGGTGTATATGCACTATTCATCTACCGAAGTCAGGCTCAAAGTTACGGGTTCTCCTATGTAGGGGGTTCCGACATGGAAACAAATGACACGATCAGATTCATCTCGTCGTTCTGAGCAACTTTCATGTATTAAGTTTTTCGATCTGAGCTACGGTTTATTTATTATGAATTTTCAAAGTTTTTAGCATTTTCTGGAATTATTTTATTTATTAAATTCAAATTTAAACAGTGCATATACTTTTAATACTCAGCCCCAGCCAGCCACAGTCACTGACTGGTGGGGCCAAGGGGCCCAGTTGACTTCGTTGACTGCTGACTGGTCAAAGCTGGCAGGTGGGGCCCACTGTCAGTGTAACAGAGCACTGTTAATACTAAACTAATTGATACAGCATTGAGGGCCCACACGTCAGTGTCATATTAACTGAAACGTTAAGTTAGCTGTGGGGCCCGTTGGTCAGTGTCTTTTAGCAAAACGGTTAGTACTAATCAGCGCTTAGGGCTTAACTTAAACGGGGCGGGCCCACACTACAGTGGGTCAACCCACTGGTTAACGCGCGCGCGTGCGCGAGCCCGCCGGCGGTGAGCTACAGAGGCGGCGGCGACACTGGAAGACGGTGCTCCCGGCCACCATTTGACCCCGGAGTTTGGCCCTATGGGGCGCCCACAATGCGCCGCATCGGATGGAGGCAGCGGCTGGAGCGGAGGCGACCGGAGTCGAGCGCCATGACGACGGCAGGCGGCGCCGGAGTTCGGGCCTCGTCGGTTTCGACGCTACGGGCACGCACCAGACTAACTAAGCACGCGAGCAGCACCTACACAGCTCCACTAGCATGACGGCGTGCTCGAACGAGTCCGAGGGGCACTAGGGGGATGGCAGGGAGCTCAACCGCGGTGGCGGAGCTCCGGCAATGGCAGCGGCAACGCGGGGCTCGGGCGCGAGGGGGAAAGAGAGGGGGTTCGGAGCGGTGCTCACAGCGAGGTCGCGCAGTAGTTCAGCGTGCTCGGGGATGGCCGGACGGCGGCGAATCGACGGTGGTGGCCTTCGGTGCCCGAGGTTGAAGAAGAAGGGCGTGGCGTCACTGTGGTGCGGCTCCGGTCGAGCAGACGGGCTCAGACGACATGGTCGAAGTCGGCGCAGCTACTAGACGTCCTCCCGGGCGTCGGGGAGGCTGGTGGCCGCACGTATGCGCGGCGAACGGCGACGACCGCGTCCGTTGCGTAGCAGAGGAGGGAGAGGAGAGGCGAGCGAGCGCGTGAGGGAAAGGAGAGGGGGAGAGTGACGGGCGACCAGGGGAGATGGACGGGGTCACGCCCTTATCCTCTCGCCCGTCGGTGGGCGTTGGCGTGTTGAGGAGCGGCCGGAGCGCGCGCGGCGGCCACAGGGACGACGACACGGAGGGAAAAGGTAGGTGGGCTGGCTGGGCCGGCGTCAGGTAAGTGGCTTCGACCTCTTCTTTTTCTCTATTTTCTGTTTTTCTTTTTATTTAACAGTCAGAGAGAGAAAGGAATTAATTAGGGTAACCAAATCATTTTGAAAAAATGTTGAGCTTGGCCAAAAGGTTCTTTGCAATTTATGGCACTGCCACAAATATTTTGAAGACCATAAGAATTCATTTGGAATTTTCACAAATGAAACATCATTTAAATATGCTGGAATTGTTCTGTTTTAATTGCTACTGTTCATCTTTGCATAGGAATGATGTTGTTTTAATTAACAACAAATTGTTTTGGAATATTTGCTAGTTGATGGACATTTTTGCAGCAACTTTGGTGCAACTTCAAAATTCACTTGTGATTTGAATTTGATTTCTGAGATGGAGTTTGAATGAGATTTAAACTAATGATGGTCTAGCACTGTAAATCAAGATGACTTGGCATGATTAAGAGGTGGTCACCGTAGTTGATACAGGGGGGTGTTACACGCGGGGTACCATCAAATCAGAATGCGCGAAGAGGACGAATCCAAGACCGCGTTCAAGACGCATCACGGGCATTTCCAGTTCCGTGTCATGCCGTTCGGACTGACGAACGCACCGGCCACTTTCCAGTGCCTCATGAATGCAATCTTCAGTAAGTATGTGCGCAAGTTTGTTATCATCTTTCTGGATGACATTCTCGTCTTCAGTGAAACCATGGAAGAGCACCTAGAGCACCTGCGCATCGTCTTCGAGATCCTCCGCGCGCAATAGCTGTTCGCCAAGGAAACCAAATGCAGCTTCGCCTGTGACCACATCGACTATCTCGGGCATGTGATCTCCAAGGAGGGTGTCGCCACTGACAAAGAGAAGACGCAGGCCATGGAGCAGTGTCCAATGCCGACGAACGCCACCAAGCTACGCGGTTTCCTGTGCCTCACTAGCTACTACAGGGAATTCATGCCGCACTACGGCATCATCGCCAAACCCCTCACGCAGCTCCTAACCAAGAAAGGTTTTGCATGGAACGATCAGGCGCAAGTGGCATTCGGCACGCTCAAGACGGCGATGACAACTACACCAGTGCTCGCCCTACCCAACTTCGACAAG
Organism: Thinopyrum elongatum; assembly: GCA_011799875.1. Classification (NCBI taxonomy): domain Eukaryota; kingdom Viridiplantae; phylum Streptophyta; class Magnoliopsida; order Poales; family Poaceae; genus Thinopyrum; species Thinopyrum elongatum. The sequence goes on along the minus strand of CM022301.1, from coordinate 61,072,293 downwards.
CCCTTTTCGATCGAGACTGACGCCTGCGACACCGGCGTCGGCGCGATACTCGTCCAGGAGGGCCACCCCGTCGCCTTCTTCAGCAAGGCGCTCGGTGTACTCAACCAGAAGCTCTCGATGTACGAGAAGGAGTTCCTGGCGGTGATGATGGCGATCGACAAGTGGCGCCCTTACCTCCAACGCGGCCCCTTCGACATCCTCACCGATCACAAGTCACTCTGCAATCTGGGCGAGCAGCACTTGGAGACAGAATTGCAGCGCAAGGCCATGGCAAAGCTGGTCGGGCTGCAATTCAAATTCTAGTACAAGCGCGGACTGGACAACGGCGCCGCAGACACCCTGTCGTGTGTCAGCAAGCAACTCGATCTGGTTGTGCTCTCGGCGTGCCAGCCGGCATGGATCCAGGAGGTGCTCAACTCCTACTCCACCGATCCAGATGCCCAGGAGCGCCTTCAGAAGCTCGCCATCACCAGCCCCGATGACAACGGATACGAGCTGCACCACGGCGTCATCCGTCGCGGCGGCCGGCTGTGGATCAGCGCCAACACAGCGCTCCGCACCAAGCTCATTGCCGCTCTCCACAACATCGCAGTCGGTGGCCACTCGGGCACCACGACGACGTACCAGTGCGTGCACAAGCACTTCGAGTGGCGCGGCCTCAAGCGCGACGTCGAAGAATTTGTGCAGCAGTGCTCGACCTGTCAGCAGGCCAAGCACGAGCACTCCAAGCCGGCGGGACTCTTGGCACCCCTTCTAATTCCAATTGCGTCATGGGAGGATCTCACGATGGATTTCATGGAGGGGCTGCCACCATCCGAGGGCTTCGACACGATCATGGTCGTGGTGGATCACTTCACCAAGTTCGCCCACTTCATTCCCCTGCGCCACCCCTTCCACGCGACGCAAGTGGTACGGGCGTTCTGGGACAATGTGGTCAAGCTCTATGGCATTCCAGCCTCGATCGTCTCCGCCCGCGACAAGGTGTTCACCAGCAACCTCTGGCGGAGCTGCTAGCGGGCGCCGGCACAAAACTGCTCTACTCCACCGCCTACCACCTGCAGACGGACGGGCAGAGCGAGCGCGTCAACCAGTGCATGGAGATGTACCTCCGATGCGCGGTGCACGACACGCCGCGCAAGCGGCGTCGCTGGATTCCCATGTCGGAGTTCTGGTACAACTCGACCTTCCATTCCTCACTCAACTGCACACCATCCAAGGCGATGTACGGCAAGGAGGACAACCTGGGCGCGATGGCGACATGGCCTAATGACGCACCCACCGGCGAAGACATGAACTGGGTGGTACACACGGCGCACATCCGAGAGCAACTGGAACGCGCCTAGCGACGCTTCAAGAAGCAGGCCGACCACAACCGCACGGAGCACCAGTTCCAAGTGGGGAAAAGGTGCTTCTGAAGCTGTAGCCCTACGTCCAGCAGTCCGTCGTCAGCCGTCCCTGCGCCAAGCTCGCCTTCAAGTTCTTCGGGCCGTACACCGTTGTCGAGAAGATCGGACTCATGGCGTACAAGCTCGATCTTTCGGAGTTCAGCCGCGTGCAGCCGGTCTTCCACGTCTCCCAATTGAAGCCATTCACGCCGGATTACACGCCGGTGTACGCGGAACTGTCGCGGGTTCCTAACCTGTCCGTGGCAAGCACAACACCCACGCGCCTCCTAGAGCGGCGCATGATGAAACGGGGCAATTCAGCAATCGTGCAGATCAAGGTGCAATGGGGCGACAGTTCTCCTTCGGCCACGACATGGGAGGATTACGCGGTTCTCCGGCAGCGCTTTCCCGAGGCACCCATCTGGGATGACGACGAAGCAAGTACTCAAGAGCAAGCTCAGTCTTAAGGGAGGGAGAATGTCACACCTGGCCACTTGTCCAGTGTGACTTGGCAACCTCGATCGGGCCCCACCTGTAGGTGTGCGTGTGTGAGTGAGACTTGGGTTTAAAGCTTGCCGCCTGTGGCAGCGAGAGGCACGCGTGATCGACAGACTGTACTCTCACCTAATCATCCCTCTGAAAGTATCTTCTTCCTCTCCAAGTCTCCCCTCCTCTTCTCTGATTTCCTCACCTACCCGATGTGACGCCCCCAGCTTAATCGTGCACTAATCATACACGCAAATGCACACGATCAAGCCTAAGGACTCACTTGAAGATATCACAACACAACTCTAAAACATAAATAAAGTCATACAAGCTTTATATTACAAGCCAGGGCCTCGAGGGCTCGAATACATAGCTCGATGGCATACAAGCGTCAGCGGAAGCATCAGATATCTGGGTACAGATATATTACAGAAATGGAGATATGCCTTTAGAAAGGCGGGGCAAAATAAAATACTACGATCGAAAGGCGTAGGCCTCCTGCCCTGGACCCTCCGATTCCTACTCCTGGTCGTCGGTCGGCTCCTCGTAGTAGTAGTACTCGCCAGGCGGGTAGTAGTACTGGTCGTCGGCTGGAGCATCTGGCTCAGGGGCTCCGACGTCTGGTGGCAACAAAAGAATATGGGGGAAAAAGAAAATAAAGCAAACGTGAGTACTCATCCGAAGTACTCAGCAAGCAAGGATCTACACTACATATGCAACATTTTCAAAAGGGGGCTGTTTAAGTGGACTGGGTTGCAGAAATGCCAGAATAGAGGGGGAAAGCCTAGTCCTATCGAAGACTAGCACCTTCAATAATCTTCAGCAGTCTTGCAGCATTAGAAGAGAGCAGATCAACATATTGTAAAGTAGTAGTAGTATCATCAACCTCGACCTGAGATCCTTTCTCGACTCCCTGCGAGAAAGCAATCCTAGAGCCGTACTATCCAGTTCTCATCACAAGTTCTAGTTGTACCGATCGGGATACAACTCCGAGTGTCCGTTACCGTAGGACAGGCTATCGATAGAAGTTTCTTCCCTGCAGGGGTGCACCAACTTACCCACCACGCTCGCTTAACTCCGGCCGGACACACTTTCTGGGTCATGCCCGGCCTCGGCCAAACGATACGCCGCAACCCGACCGAATACTTAACAGAGAGGTCAGCACGCCGGACTAACCTATGCCCCCAGGGGTCTTGGGCCATCGCCCCGGGAACTCCTGCGCGTTGCGTGGGCGGCTGAAAGCAGACCTAGCAACCCCTTATACAAGCGTAGTTGCTTTACCAGTCCAATTCAGCGCGCGCCGCTAAGTCGCTGACATCTATTAAGCTCTGGCTGAAGTATACGACGCAGAACGCCCATACTATGCCCACGTGACGGTTAGTGCTATCGGGCCAGAGGCCCCTCGGATCAAATATCCAAACCGTTTAGTGGTTTAAGATCACGCGGAAACGAGCAGAGACTCACGATCGATGTGACCCCGTCGCCCCGTCTCGAGGACTTGCGGCAAGGGCTCAGAATGCCCGGCCACGCCTCGTGTTATCTCGCGGGCACCATCCAGGTCAACCCGACTCCACATCACTTCGCATTAAGCTCGCGCGGGTACCCCTCAGGGCCGACCCATCTTTAGTAACATGGTTCAGTGCAAGTCATAATATCAATAGTAACTGTGTGTCTAACACCAAGGGGAATCCTAAGGAATCACCCTCGATGGAATCCCACCTAATGTTATCGTCAAGGTGAACGAAGGAGGAATCACCCTCGAGGTCCACACTTGAGAAGTTGCACGACGACGTCGTTATCGGGGGTGGTGTAGTAGGAATCACCCTTGCTTACCACGACCGATTAACTAACCTACAAGGTTAACATCAGAAGTGCTAACGAGGTATCACCCTCGGCACTCGACGGTAACCCAGTAGTGTCGGCAACTAAGGGGAAGTGATGTGCGGTGCCAGGGTATGGTCTTCAATCCCGTAGAACGGGTCTTCTGAGCATCCAGCGGGGCAGTCAGGACAAGTGGGTCTTTGGTATGGCTCTACCCATCCTATGCTAAGCAGTTTAGGATAACAGGCATGTATCAAAAGTAGGTTACAAGTAAACAGGCTATGCAACAGAGTAGGATAGTAATATCAGCAGTAACATCTAGTGCAAGCATAAGAGGGGAGAGAGTAGGCGATATCGGAATGCTCAAAATGGGGGTGCTTGCCTGTTTGCTCTGTGGCAAGGGCAAGGTCTTCAGAGGTGTCGTGGGGGACGTAGTCGTACTCCTGAGCTGCGTCCGCCTCGGGAGCTACGTCAACGTCGGGGTCTACCGAGAGAAAGAGGGGGAAGAAAAAGGTAAACATAATGCAAACATATGCCACACAGTGCGTGCTATGCTATGATGCAGTGCAGAGTTGCCTGAATATGCATCTAAGTCATTTTAGTTATTTTCAGGATTATTCTAGGATTTAATAACCGAGGTGGGTGCACTATTCATCAGCCGGATTCGGGTCTGGAGTTACGAGTTCTCCTACGTAGGGGGTTCTGATATAGAAACGGACGCCACGATCAGACTCGTCTCGTCGTTCTGAGCAAGTTTCATGTTTTAACTTTTTCGATCTGAGCTACGGTTTAAAAGTTATGAATTTTTAAAGATTATTTGAATTTCTGGAATTAATGTTATTTACAGAAAAATGAATTATGATGTCAGCATGATGTATTGCTGACATCAGCAAGTCAACAGGACGGCTGACCAGTCAAATCTGACATGTGGGTCCAGTGGGACCCACATGTCAGCCTCTGTTTAGGCTAATCAGTGAATTACACTAATTAACAGATTTAATTAGCTAAGTGGGGCCCTTCTGTCAGTGACTCATCAGCTTAACAAATTAACTTTTATTTTTTAAAAGTGCTTAATTAGTCTATTTATCGAATGGGGCCCACATGTCAGCTACATGGGTGAACAGTGCCCGCGTTGACTCGGGTCAACGTGGTCCACGGAGCAGCGGGGCCCACCGGCCGGCGACCCAGACGGGTCTACGTGGCGGCAAGGTCAGCGGACAGCCGGCGGTAGGTCGCCGGTGACCAAAACAGCGGTGGCGCCGCTCGGGCGCTCGTCGGACTTCGCCCACAGGCCACCAAAAGGTTGGGGCCGGGTGCGTTCGAACGGCCATTCGATGGCGCGTCGAATGGTGACGGTGGTGTGGCCGAAAACGGCGTGTATCGTCGGCGGCGAGCTTTGCAGCGGGCGCCGGATATCGGTCGCCGTGGGGAACACAGCTACGGCGCGAGCACGCAAATTAGCTAGGCCGGTGCAGCAGCCCTCCAGGAGCTCAACTGAGCCACTGGCTCGAGCTGACAAAGCTCGGATGCGTGCTAATGGCTATGGCGGCGGTGGACAGAACGCAGCACGGCGGCGAGCTCTGATAGGGCGGAGCAGAGCGGCTCGAGAAAGGGACAGAGGGGAGAGGGGAGCTCACCGCATGGTCAAGAAAGACCCGTGGCAATTTAGTAGCAGCAGAGCAGGTCGTGGCCGCCGGCGAGCTCCGAAGTCGAAGAAGAAAGGGGGCGACGGCGAGCAGCAGCTGCAGGGCCTCCACGCTACGGTTCGACGGAGCAGGCGACGTGGTCGATCACGGCGCGTCTCCTGGACACGATGGCGAGGCGAGGCGGCATCGCTGGCCACGAAAACGGCGTCGGATGGCGGCGGATCCGTTCGGCCGTTCTCAGATCTGAGAAAACAGAGGGAGAGGCGAGCTCGGGGAAGGGAGGGGGAGGAGTGGAGGCTAGGGTTCGCCGGGGAACCGCTGGGGTTGCTCTTATCCTCCTCGCAGCGGCAGCGGCGCCGGGGGATGGGCGACAGCTGCCCATCGCCGGCTCTGGCGAGCGCGCGTGCTGACACGGGGAGGAGGGGGACGACCCAGGTGGGCTGGGCCTGGCCTGTAGCACTGATCGGGGCACTGTGCACTAAAGCCCAGTGCACAGTGCCTCGCTTTTACTTTTCTGATTTGTTTTCTATTTCCCTTTTATTCTATTTCTGTTTTATAATAGTTAGGCCACCTGTGCATTTTTGTAAAATGTGAGAGTTGTCCCAAATATTACTTGGCAATATTAGCTCTCACCAAAAAGTGGTTTGAACATATTTGGAAACCTTTTATAATTGAAATAGTTTTAAATGGATTTAATATAGCTGTTAGGGTGCTGTTTCATCTTGTTTAAGTCACCTATCTAATTCCAACTATTTTGATGATGATTTTACAAATGTTCCTGGATTATTTGCCATTTAATGAACATTTTCCCATCAGAATTTGAACAACTCCATATTTCACTTAAGAATTTGAGTTGATTTTCAGGTTTGAATTTGATTTGGATCATTAACCCATATGACTTGGCACTGCAAATGATCATGACTTGGCAAGTTTAACAGAGTGTCACAGAGCTCATTACAAAGGGGTGTTACAAGTTCTCCTCCTCTAAAAGAAATTCTCGTCCCGAGAATTTAGGAGGTAGAAGGAAAGAGGTCGGGATATTCTTCCCGAAGATGATCCTCGCGTTCCCAAGTGGCTTCATCTTCAGTATGATTCGACCATTGTACTTTCAGGAACTTGGTCATCTTCTGACGAGTACGACGTTCAGCTTCATCGAGGATGCGGATCGGATGCTCCTTATAAGAGAGATCATCTTGCAGTTGAAGCATCTCGTGATCCACTGCACGGTGCGGGGATTCCTTGAAGCACTTACGAAGTTGTGACACGTGGAAGACATCATGAATATGACAGAACTGTGGCGGTAACTCCAACTTATAAGCCACTTGTCCACGTCTGGCAACTATGCGAAAAGGACCAATATAGCGAGGAGCTAACTTGCCCTTGATTCCGAAACGACGGGTGCCTTTCATCGGAGTGACATGAAGGTAAGCTTGATCACCTGGTTGATAAGTCAGACCCCATCGCTTGCGATCGTAGTTGCTCTTCTGGCGGTCTTGAGCCGCCTTGAGATTTTCTTGGACAATTCTGACTTGTTCTTCGGCATGCTGAATAATGTCCGGTCCAACAAGAGGTTGTTCCCCAGTTTCTGACCAATTCAGAGGGGTTCGACATTTACGTCCGTATAGCACTTCAAAGGGGGCCATTTTCAAGCTGGCTTGATAGCTGTTGTTATAAGAGAACTCGGCATACGGGAGAGATTCCTCCCATTTCTTACCGAAGGATATAACACAAGCACGAAGCATATCTTCCAGCACTTGATTAACGCGCTCAACTTGGCCTTGGGATTGGGGATGATAAGCTGAACTCCATGTAATGTGAGTCCCCATAGCTTCTTGGAAACTTTCCCAGAACTTGGACGTGAAAAGACCGCCACGGTCCGAACTGATCTCCTTCGGAATACCGTGGAGTGAAACGATTCTGGAGATATACAGCTCTGCTAACTGACTAGCAGTGATAGTCTCCTTAACAGGTAGGAAATGAGCAACCTTGGAGAGTTGGTCGACGACGACAAGAATGGCATCGTGACCCTTCTGAGACTTAGGAAGACCAGTAATGAAATCCATCTGCACTTTATCCCACTTCCACAGAGGAATAGGAAGTGGTTGAAGAATTCCAGCAGGTTTCTGATGTTCTGCTTTCACGTGACGGCATACGTCACATTCAGCAACATATCGAGCGATGTCTTGTTTCATTCTAGACCACCAGTACCTTTGACGAAGATCTCGATACATCTTGGTACTACCCGGATGGATAGATAGCGGTGTATCATGGGCCTCCTTCATGACTTTGTCAGTCATCAGTTCGAAGCGAGGTACTACAATGCGGTCTCTGAAATACAAGGTTCCATCTTCAGCAATCAAGAAATCCCTGTACTTTTCAAGGTGAAGCTCTTTCTTCATCAAGTCAATTTCAGCATCTTTGGCTTGCGCTTCCTTAACAGCCTTCTCAAGGTCTGGCTGTACCACAAGGTTATTAAGAGAACCCTGGGGAACAATTCGCAGATTCAGATGAGTCAGTTCTGCATAAAGACGAGGTTGAGCTCGCCTAACCATAAGGTTGTTGCAATATGACTTGCGGCTCAAGGCATCAGCCATCACATTAGCTTTGCCAGGGGTGTAAGAAATATCACAGTCATAATCTGTGATTGTTTCCAACCATCGTTGCTGACGAAGATTAAGTTCCGGTTGAGTGAATAAATACTTCAAGCTCTGATGGTCGGTGTAAATCTCACACCGATTACCAAGGAGGTAATGACGCCATAATTTCAATGCATATATCACTGCAGCAAGTTCAAGATCATGCACTGGATAATTTTCTTCATGTGGACGCAATTGACGTGAAGCATACGCAATTACTCTTCGTTCTTGCATTAGGACGCAGCCTAATCCCTGTCGAGAGGCGTCGCAATATATGACAAAGTCCTTGCGAGAATCAGGAGGAGCAAGCACTGGAGCAGAAGTAAGCTTGTCCTTGAGGGTCTGAAAACTTTCCTGACACTTGTCTGTCCACTCAAACTTAACGCCTTTGTGGAGCAGATTAGTCAGGGGCTTAGCAATCTTGGAGAAATTCTCGATGAAACGGCGACAATAACTTCCAAGCCCGAGAAAACTTCTGACTTGCTTGACATTCTTTGGAGGGGTCCAGTCAAGAATAGCCTGAACGCGCTCCGGGTTAACTGCGATACCATCCTTGGAAATGACATGTCCAAGGTAGGTTACCTCAGAAAGCCAAAATTCACACTTAGAGTATGTAGCATATAGCTGATGCTCTCGAAGTCTCTCCAGAACAAGGCGAAGATGCTCAGCATGTTCTTCTTTATTCTTTGAATACACCAGAATATCATCCAGATATACTACGGCGAACTTGTCGAGGTAATCCATGAATATATAATTCATTAAGCGGGAGAATGTAGCTGGAGCGTTTGTTAAGCCAAACGACATGACAGTGTACTCGTATGAGCCATACCGAGTAACGAATGCAGTCTTTGGAATATCCTCTTCACGGACACGGATCTGGTGATAACCCAACCTCAAGTCGAGTTTAGAAAACACCGAAGATCCTGCGAGTTGATCATATAAATCGTTGATCCGGGGAAGCAGATATTTATTCTGAATAGTTGCCTGGTTGATTAGACTATAATCTTGAACCAAACGGTTAGTTCCATCCTTCTTCTTAACAAAGAGAGAAGGTGCTCCCCAAGCAGAGGAACTAGGACGGATGAAGCCCTTCCTTAAGGATTTATCAATTTCTTCCTTAAGCTCAATAAGATGGTGCGGAGGCATCTTGTAGGGACGCTTCGCAATAGGAGTGGTGCCAGGCTTCAAGTCGATGACGAACTCGACAGCCCTAGCAGGGGGTATCCCTGGAAGTTCTTCTGGAAAAACATCCGGGAAGTCACAGACAACTGGGATATTCTCGATCCCCTCAAGTGGAGAAGCATTCAACGCATTCAAGGCATAAATTTGTGCCTCAGCGTTCTGGGTGAGATGAGCTTGATAATTCACTAGCTCATTCGATGGGTGCAGGAGGTGAACAACTTTAGTGGCACAATTGATTGAGGCGTAGTGAGCCTTCAACCAATCCATTCCCAGTATAAGGTCAATCTTTGAAGATTGCAGGATAATGGGGTTTGCATTAAAGTGCAACCCTTCAACCTCAATAGTGACTCGGGGGCTGAATATGGAAGTTCGGCATCGTCCCGCGGGAGTGTTTATTATTATCGGATGTTGTAGCATTTCACACTTAACATCATGCAAGAGTGCAAATTGTTCTGACATAAATGAATGCGATGCTCCTGAATCAAATAAAACAGATGCTGGTACTGAATTAACAAGAAGTGTACCCATCACGGTATCTGGTTGATCCGGAGCTTCAGACATGTTGACGTGGTAGCTCTGCCCACAACCATAAGAAGGTCTGGCATTATAGTTGCGCTGTTGAGAAATACCACGGCCAGTACCACGGATAGCAGAGGGAAGGGCCAACTGATTCTGACTCTGAGAGCAATCTCTGGCACGGTGACCTGGCTGGCCACACTTGAAGCATAGTCCATTGTTAGGACGGGGTGATGGAGCTCGAGATGCTGGAGCTCGAGGTGCTGGAGCTGGAAGAGGCTGCCTCGGTGTTGGAGGAGGCAGACGTGGTGTAGCATATGAGGGCCTGTTCACTGGAGCTGCTGGACGGTACATGCTTTGAGGTATCCAGATGCGGCGCTTCTGGGAAGACGAGCCCAAAGATGAGCCCGTTTCACGGGTGCGTCTGGTTGCTTCCTTGTGTTTCTTCAGACCAGTTTCAACCATGATAGCCTTATTCACCAAAGTGGCGAAATCAGGATAGTCTTGGACAAGCAGGGCCAACTGTATGTCATGATGCAGTCCTTCACGGAACTTCTCCTGCCTTCGCTCATCAGTAGGAATGTCTTCTTCAGCGTAGCGAGACAAATCAAGAAACTCGCGCTGATAGACTTCCACAGTTTTGTTACCCTGAACGAGACTACGGAACTCGGCCTTCTTCCGAGCTATGACTGCTTGAGGAATGTAGCGGGCACGGAAAGCAATCTTGAATTCTGCCCAAGTGACGACAGTACCAGTTGGCAGAGTCTGTCGGTGGGTGGCCCACCATTGTGAAGCAGGACCTTTTAGAAGGTATGTCGTGAAGGTGACATAATTGGCAGGGGTGACACCAGCAGACTCCATCTCATAAGAGATGTCACGCAGCCAGTCATCTGCATCCAGCGGGTTGACGGTGTTGCGGAAGAACGACGGGCTAAGTCGCATAAACTCTGGCAAGGTGATGGAAAGTGGCTGCTGATTAGCCTCAGGACGAGGGAATTGCTGCATAATTCCCGTCATAAATTGGCGGTTGAGTTCAAACTGTTGCATCATCGCTGCCATGTAATCAGGTGGTGGCGGCGGCGGTGGATTGTTGTCAGCCATCCTGCTAATTCAACAGGGGTAGTTTAGCAGTAGCTTATGCAAGTGTTTAACAATAAACATGATGTAACTCGACATTATTGAAATAGTGCACAGATGCTAAAAGTAGTCATTAAGACATAAAGATCCATACATAGTTGGTTACATTCGGGCAGCATAACGGCGCAAATTGAAAAGCTAGACATGCTAGGCGGCGCGCAGGCAAGCGGTAAGGAAGTACACAACGTGACATAGCAAAGGCTACATCAGCGTCGGAGAAAACCACTGAAACGGGGTAACTGCGAGTGCGGACGACGGACGTTCGTCGCAGAAGGATCCTGCGCTCCATGTGCGCTCTGATGCAGAACCCGGTCTCGAGCTGAGAGAAGAGGTCCACGTGCAGGCGTGTGACCTCCCACAGCAGGCCAAACGATCCCTGGTGGCATCTCAGTCCTGCTCGGGTAAAGAATGTACTCCGGATGTATCCCTGCACGAACAGCTGGTAGCAACTGTGTCATAGCCTCGTAGTAGTGTGCTCGAGTGGCAAACAACTCGACAGCAAGTGCACGAACAGTGCGATCCAGAGCCTGAGTATAGTGGATCAGAACTCGCTGATCATAGCGACGAGGCTCGTAGGGGGCACAAACAGCTGTGTAGTATCCAGTAGCATCTCCAGCAGGGGCATACGGAATGTACCGATACTCAGAGGCATCCAAGTCAGCACTGAACTGTCCTCGAAGACGTGTGACAGCAGAGTAAGCAGCATCATGGACTGCCATCTCAATCGTCACGCCGATACCGTGAAAACGGTGTAGCTCAGTGTCAGAGTTATCCTGCTGATCGTAGATGCGAACATCAGCATAGTACTGCTCCTGGTTGAACTCACGATAAACCTCGTAGACCATGTACTCGGGGCACCAGCGGTATCCTAGCCTGATCAAGAGGGCGATCAGAACAGCTGGAAACCCAGGGACGTATCGAGCACAGGTGCGAAGCACAAGCTGCGTCGTAGGGCAAGGTGGAAACAAACGGTCCATCTGAAACAGAGAAGATTTAGGATTGTCATTCGACGACGAGAAATATAGAAGATCTCGAATTGAAAGGTTAAACAAAACAATGGAAAGGAAAATAATTATCAGACTAATCAGATCAATGACAGGGAAATCGCACTGATATCCAGCTCTCCGGATGGATGGAATTAACGAGATCCTAAGTGCCGGTGTTAGCAAATTTTATTAAACCCGAATAGAAGAGAGATTAGAGTCCCAGAGCATAGACGAGGAATAAAAGATCCTAATACCACCCAATTGGCGACGTGGGCCCATAACCCACAGGTCCCAGGATCGAAACCTGGCTCTGATACCAACCTATGACGCCCCCAGCTTAATCGTGCACTAATCATACACGCAAATGCACATGATCAAGCCTAAGGACTCACTTGAAGATATCACAACACAACTCTAAAACATAAATAAAGTCATACAAGCTTTATATTACAAGCCAGGGCCTCGAGGGCTCGAATACATAGCTCGATGGCATACAAGCGTCAGCGAAAGCATCAGATATCTGGGTACAGATATATTACAGAAATGGAGATATGCCTTTAGAAAGGCGGGGCAAAATAAAATACTACGATCGAAAGGCGTAGGCCTCCTGCCCTGGACCCTCCGATTCCTACTCCTGGTCGTCGGTCGGCTCCTCGTAGTAGTAGTACTCGCCAGGCGGGTAGTAGTACTGGTCGTCGGCTAGAGCATCTGGCTCAGGGGCTCCGACGTCTGGTGGCAACAAAAGAATATGGGGGAAAAAGAAAATAAAGCAAACGTGAGTACTCATCCGAAGTACTCAGCAAGCAAGGATCTACACTACATATGCAACATTTTCAAAAGGGGGCTGTTTAAGTGGACTGGGTTGCAGAAATGCCAGAATAGAGGGGGAAAGCCTAGTCCTATCGAAGACTAGCACCTTCAACAATCTTCAGCAGTCTTGCAGCATTAGAAGAGAGCAGATCAACATATTGTAAAGTAGTAGTAGTATCATCAACCTCGACCTGAGATCCTTTCTCGACTCCCTGCGAGAAAGCAATCCCAGAGCCGTACTATCCAGTTCTCATCACAAGCTCTAGTTGTACCGATCGGGATACAACTCCGAGTGTCCGTTACCGTAGGACAGGCTATCGATAGAAGTTTCTTCCCTGCAGGGGTGCACCAACTTACCCACCACGCTCGCTTAACTCCGGTCGGACACATTTTCTGGGTCATGCCCGGCCTCGGCCAAACGATACGCCGCAACCCGACCGAATACTTAACAGAGAGGTCAGCACGCCGGACTAACCTATGCCCCCAGGGGTCTTGGGCCATCGCCCCAGGAACTCCTGCGCGTTGCGTGGGCGGCTGAAAGCAGACCTAGCAACCCCTTATACAAGCGCAGTTGCTTTACCAGTCCAATTCAGTGCGCGCCGCTAAGACGCTGACATCTATTAAGCTCTGGCTGAAGTATCGGGCCAGAGGCCCCTCGGATCAAATATCCAAACCGTTTAGTGGTTTAGGATCGTGCGGAAACGAGCAGAGACTCACGATCGATGTGACCCCGTCGCCCCATCTCGAGGACTTGCGCAAAGGGCTCAGAATGCCCGGCCACGCCTCGTGTTATCTCGCAGGCACCATCCAGGTCAACCCGATTCCACATCACTTCGCATTAAGCTCGCGCGGGTACCCCTCAGGGCCGACCCATCTTTAGTAACATGGTTCAGTGCAAGTCATAATATCAATAGTAACTGTGTGTCTAACACCAAGGGGAATCCTGAGGAATCACCCTCGATGGAATCCCACCTGATGTTATCGTCAAGGTGAACGAAGGAGGAATCACCCTCGAGGTCCACACTTGAGAAGTTGCACGACGACGTCGTTATCGGGGGTGGTGTAGTAGGAATCACCCTCGCTTACCACGACCGATTAACTAACGTACAAGGTTAACATCAGAAGTGCTGACGAGGTATCACCCTCGGCACTCGACGGTAACCCAGTAGTGTCGGCAACTAAGGGGAAGTGATGTGCGGTGCCAGGGTCTGGTCTTCAATCTCATAGAACGGGTCTTCTGAGCATCCAGCGGGGCAGTCGGGACAAGTGGGTCTCTGGTATGGCTCTACCCATCCTATGCTAAGCAGTTTAGGATAACAGGCATGTATCAAAAGTAGGTTACAAGTAAATAGGCTATGCAACAGAGTAGGATAGTAATATCAGCAGTAACATATAGTGCAAGCATAAGAGGGGAGAGAGTAGGCGATATCGGAATGCTCAAAATGGGGGTGCTTGCCTGTTTGCTCTGTGGCAAGGGCAAGGTCTTCAGGGGTGTCGTCGGGGACGTAGTCGTACTCCTGAGCTGCGTCCGCCTCGGGAGCTACGTCAACGTCGGGGTCTACCGAGAGAAAGAGGGGGAAGAAACAGGTAAACATAATGCAAACATATGCCACACAGTGCGTGCTATGCTATGATGCAGTGCAGAGTTGCCTGAATATGCATCTAAGTCATTTTAGTTATTTTCAGGATTATTCTGGGATTTAATAACCGAGGTGGGTGCACTATTCATCGGCCGGATTCGGGTCTGGAGTTACGAGTTCTCCTACGTAGGGGGTTCCGATATAGAAACGGACGGCACGATCAGACTCGTCTCGTCGTTCTGAGCAAGTTTCATGTTTTAACTTTTTCGATCTGAGCTACGGTTTAAAAGTTATGAATTTTTAAAGATTATTTGAATTTCTGGAATTAATGTTATTTACAGAAAAATGAATTATGACGTCAGCATGATGTATTGCTGACATCAGCAAGTCAACAGGACGGCTGACCAGTCAAATCTGACATGTGGGTCCTAAGTGGGGCCCTTCTGTCAGTGACTCATTAGCTTAACAAATTAACTTTTATTTTTTAAAAGTGCTTAATTAGTCTATTTATCGAATGGGGCCCACATGTCAGCTACATGGGTGAACAGTGCCTGCGTTGACTCGGGTCAACGCGGTCCACGGAGCAGCGGGGCCCACCGGCCGGCGACCCAGACGGGTCTACGTGGCGGCCAGGTCAGCGGACGGCCGGCGGCAGGTCGCCGGTGACCAAAACAGCGGCGGCGCGGCTCGGGCGCTCGTCGGACTTTGCCCACAGGCCACCAAAAGGTTGGGGCCGGGTGCGTTCGAACGGCCATTCGACGGCGCGTCGAATGGTGACGGTGGTGTGGCCGAAAACGGCGTGTATCGTCGGCGGCGAGCTTTGCAGCGGGCGCCGGATATCGGTCGCCGTGGGGAGCACAGCTACGGCGCGAGCGCGGGCGCGCAAATTAGCTAGACCGGTGCAGCAGCCCTCCAGGAGCTCAACTGAGCCACTAGCTCGAGCTGACGAAGCTCGGATGCGCGCTAATGGCTACGGCGGCGGTGGACAGAACGCAGCACGGCGGCGAGCTCTGATAGGGCGGAGCAGAGCGGCTCGAGAAAGGGACAGAGGGGAGAGGGGAGCTCACCGCGTGGTCAAGAAAGACCCGTGGCAATTTAGTAGCAGCAGAGCAGGTCGTGGCCGCCGGCGAGCTCCGGAGTCGAAGAAGAAAGGGGGCGACGGCGAGCAGCAGCTGCAGGGCCTCCACGCTACGGTTCGACGGAGCAGGCGACGTGGTCGATCACGGCGCGTCTCCTGGACACGATGGCGAGGCGAGGCGGCGTCGCTGGCCACGAAAACGGCGTCGGATGGCGGCGGATCCGTTCGGCCGTTCTCAGATCTGAGAAAACAGAGGGAAAGGCAAGCTCGGGGAAGGGAGGGGGAGGAGTGGAGGCTAGGGTTCGCCGGGGAACCGCTGGGGTTGCTCTTATCCTCCTCGCAGCGGCAGCGGCGCCGAGGGATGGGCGACAGCTGCCCATCACCGGCTCTGGCGAGCGCGCGTGCTGACACGGGGAGGAGGGGGATGACCCAGGTGGGCTGGGCCTGGCTTGCAGCGCTGATCGGGGCACTGTGCACTAAAGCCCAGTGCACAGTGCCTCGCTTTTACTTTTCTGATTTGTTTTCTATTTCTCTTTTATTCTATTTCTGTTTTATAATAGTTAGGCCACCTGTGCATTTTTGTAAAATGTGAGAGTTGTCCCAAATATTACTTGGCAATATTAGCTCTCACCAAAAAGTGGTTTGAACATATTTGGAAACCTTTTATAATTGAAATAGTTTTAAATGGATTTAATATAGCTGTTAGGGTGCTGTTTCATCTTGTTTAAGTCACCTATCTAATTCCAACTATTTTGATGATGATTTTACAAATGTTCCTGGATTATTTGCCATTTAATGAACATTTTCCCATCAGAATTTGAACAACTCCATATTTCACTTAAGAATTTGAGTTGATTTTCAGGTTTGAATTTGATTTGGATCATTAACCCATATGACTTGGCACTGCAAATGATCATGACTTGGCAAGTTTAACAGAGTGTCACAGAGCTCATTACAAAGGGGTGTTACACCCGACCCCTCTCCTCTCCTCTCCACGGCTCGTTAAAAAGCCTAACCGGAGTGGCAACGACAATCGGAAGGGTGACGCGTGTGTGGCGGGAAGGAGGCACCGAGACATGGACGCAATAAGCAGCTGCGACCTGGAGGGTATTACGGTGGCCGTCTATCCTCCTAGCTATTTAGTGCATGTATGAACTATGTATGGTGATCAAGAACTATGAACTCGTTCTATTTCTCCCGCGAAGTCTTAAATTTAAAAATTATGGTTTATATTCTTTCGCGGAGGTTTTCGGTCCGTATCCGAGGCAACGAGCGAACTGTAAACCGAGTTTACAAGTCCGCATTTTGAGGGGTCTGCTAGAGATGCTCTTAGAGCAACTCCAACGCGCCGACCCATTTCGTCCGCGCGCGTCCGTTTGGGTCGGCGCGGACAGAAAAGTCGGCCCAACGCGCCGACCCAAACGGATGCGCGTCCGCTTTTCGTCCACCTGCCGACCCATTCCCGGCCCATTTTTGAGCCGGATTTGCGTCGGTGTGGACACGAGACGGACGCGCGCGCGCCCGCCTACTCCCCCCTGGCCCGCTGGTCGGTGGCACATTGGCCATCCTCTCCCATTCCAACAGCAAACCCTCGCCCGCCTCCTTCGTCGCCGACGCCGACGCCCATTTTTCCGGTGCCTCTGCCAGCTGCCGGTGCCGTAACATCCACCCCTGCGACGCCGCCACCTCCCACGTCTTGCCACCGGGGATCCGAAAGCTTCCCACCCCCACTCCCCGACACAACCGCGACCAAGAAGCCGCCTCGCCGCCCCGGCCAGCTCCTTCGTCCTGACACCGGCACGCTCGTCGGACGCCGCCAGGGTAGGTAGCTGGTCCGAGGGCGGCGCGACTCCCTTCGCCGGCCGGCTCCTTCGTCGACGCCCGCAAGCTGTTCGACAGTTTGCCAAGGTACAAAATGGACTCAGCCGACGAGTTCTTTTTTCACAATTTTCTTTGCGACTCCGACGATTCCTCATCCGATGATGAGGAGGAGATCTTGGCTGCCGTGTTGGTCCATCACCACCTCAATAGCCAGCGGCCGTTGTTCTGTGGCTCCATTCCGGGGCACCTTCCGTCGTTGAATCGCAACCGAGAGAGCGGGTATTTCCTTCTTTGGAAGGACTACTTTGACACAACGAACCCGTTGTTCAAACATCAGAAATTCCGCCGCCGTTTTCGTATGAGTAGGAATCTTTTCAACCGTATTAGAGAGGGGGTGGTCGGCTACGATGACTATTTTGAGTGCAAAGAGGATGCCCCTGCAAAGAGAAATGCACTGCAGCCATCCGAATGCTTGCATACGGAGTGCCCGGTGATCTCATTGACGAGTACGTCCGTATGAGCGAGTCTACATGCCTAGACTCCCTGTACAAGTTCTGTAGGGTTGTTATTGCTGTGTTTGGCCCTGAGTACTTGGGAGAGCCGACTCCTCAAGATACAACCCGCTTGTTGGCGATGAATGCCAGTAGGGGCTTCCCAGGGATGCTTGGCAGCATAGACTGCATGCACTAGGAGTGGAAGAACTGCCCTTCTGCTTGGCAAGGGCAGTATAAGGGCCATGTCAGGTCTTGCACTGTCATATTTGAGGCCGTGGCATCTCAAGATCTCTGGATCTGGCACTCTTTCTTTGGCATGGCCGGATCACACAATGATATCAACGTGCTTCAGCGCTCGCCGGTGTTTGCTAGGCTTGCCGAAGGTAACAGCCCTCCGGTTAATGTTACCATCAACGGCCACAATTACGACAAATGATACTACCTGGGTGACGGTATATATCCTCAACGGATCACTATTGTGAAGACAATCCCCATCCCTGTCGGAGAGAAGAGGAAAATATTTGCACAAGAGCAGGAGAGTGCTAGGAAGGACGTCGAGCGTGCCTTTGGTGTTTTGCAATCTCGATGGGGCATCGTTCGGTATCCTGCCAAGACTTGGAGCACGAAGAAACTGTGGGAGGTGATGACTGCTTGTGTGATTATGCACAATATGATCGTAGAAGATGAGCGTCCGGAACGTCTCTACGATCAAGGGTTTCAGTTTCAGGGTGAGAATGTTGTGCCTGAGCATGGAGGAGCGGCAACGTTTGAACAGTTCACCAAATTTCATCATGACATGCGTGATTGAGAAACTCACATGCAACTGCAAAATGATTTGGTTGAGCATATGTGGGCTCATGTTGGCAACCAATAGATGTATCTTTTTTATTCGGCTTGCAAAACTATGTGAGATATTTTTATTTTTATTCGTCTTGTAAAACTATGTTGTTTATTTGGTTGTGGACTATATGTTTGCTTGTGAAATAATGCAAAATTTATGTGTGAAATAATGCAAAATTTGTGCTATTTGTTGAAAAAAGGCGGCCAGCCGGCCACGTCGGCATATATGGATCGGCGCGTTGGGCGCACTGCCGACCCAAACCTCAAACAAGACGTACGTCGAGCTAGCGGCCGACCTAATGGATAAAAAGCGGACAAAAGTGTCGTTCTTTTGGGTCGCGAGTTTCTCTTATGTCTTAACGTGAGTATGCATCATATGTTTGATCCTTGTGAAATGTGAATGGAACCGGACGTTGCTACTTGGTGGCTTGGTGCGCCTTGGGCCTCGGTGGAGTCAGAGGGGGAGAATATAGGCTTGGTGCGCGGTTGGGCCTCGGTGGAGTCAGAGATGGTCAGGTGATGCATGACGTGAGAATCCGTGCGTGCCCACACGGATTGCAAAAGAAAGAGAAACGCGTGCGCCTCCCCACCATACGTATTAACTTTTGTCAAAATCGGTTGTCAGAAACTCAGATCTGGGGGGCGCCTTATCTTCTCGCTGCCTGGATCCGAAACCCTAGCCGCCTCTCTCTCTCCTGCAGATCTCCTACCACCACCTCCTTCCAACTGCTCTCCTCAGATCCATGGCTTCACTCTTCCTTCCAACAGCCTGCCACGGTGGTCCGCTGGCGAGATGGATCTAGCCCGCCGGGTTGAGACGCAGGCCCGCTGGCCGGACGGCAGCAACGTGCGTCCCCTCACCCGGTCCATATCCACAACTACTCCAGATGGGAAACAGCACGGTGGCGACCGGGCCGCTCCCGGAGACTCTCACGGCGGCCGGCGTGCGAACGTGTGCCGAGCTCCAGCGCCTGTTCCTCTGATGGGTGGGTGAGTCCTCTGCTAGCTCTAAGAAGCTGCTACGCCACGAGCTTGTTCTTTCATCTAATCCCCCCTCTAGGAAAACGAGTCGCATCTGACGAATCCATCCTTGCCATGTCTCTTCTGTCTTTGCAGGTTGGATCTCTATTTTATGTTATTATTACAGATAATTTGCATAAGGAAAACGAACAGAGTTTTTTTTTAATCTTCTGTATATCACCGGAGGACAAAGCAAAAAGAAAATCGTTGTTCAGAAGATTCACCGGAGTACGGTTTTTAGGGTGTTTGGATCTGTGGGAATTTTTCCTAAAAAGATTTGAAACTCTTTGAGATTTTCCCCAAGAATTCATGCAGTCTATTATTTTTGAAGAATTTTTTTCTCAAACCTCTTCTTGCAATTCTTTTACTTTTGGTGGTGTATAAAACACTCTTTGATGAGTTTTTTGTTTTGTTTTTGCCACGCCCCTTAGTACCACTTATATAGGTCCAGATACAGAGATCTAACAATCCAAAGTACATTTTATTAGCCTAGCTCTGTCGCTAAGCCTTTTGATCTTAGCACTTATCATTCTTTAGTGTGTGTTAGTCCACTCTTTGCCAGTGTAAGGTGATATGAGGGTATGTACTAAGATTAAAAAACTTAGCGCCGCTACTCAGCTTAGTGTTCAATGCTATGCTAGATTAATCTTAATTAGTTTATGGTCATCCATTTTAGTTAAATTCATAAATTGTTAGTTTTAAAGTCTAGCTCCTATGATTCACGCCAAGGTAAATTGAAAGAGAATATTAATGTATTCATCTTAGCTTCTCTTGTGTCCGTGGTAGAGATGTGGAAGCTCCAGTCGCTAAAGAGACGCTCGGGGACGGAGTAATCTAGCTAGCATTTGTGTTATTGAATGGAGGATAGATGCTCGCATGCTAGTAAGAGTTTAAGGTCTCTCTCGCTCAAATCATTGGAGTATTAAACGTTTCTTTCTTTGTTGCTTCTTTTTGGTTCAGGAATGAAGAAAAAGAAAAAAAACAAAGAAGTTTCCTTTTGCCTATGTCCCAAAGGGAAATTAAATAGAAATTCAACATCTAGTACTCCATTTGACTTTTAAAGCGTAACAACATTTGAGTCATACTTTTGGTTGTGATTCTTGTTGCTTTGATTCCATTTGACTTTCTTCTAAAGCGTAACAACATTTGAGTCATACTTTTGGTTGTGATTCTTGTTGCTTTGATTCGATTTGACTTTTTTTTAGCATATGAACATTCCATAGTTAAAAAAGGCACGCCTAAGTGAACGCTTAAGTGCGCCTAGGCTCTAGGCGATAGCAAAACGCCTAGCGCATGACCACGCTTAATCTGCGCATAATTTCCCATAAGCATGCGTTTTGGTCAGAAAAGCGCAAGGAGGTGGCAAAACGCACAATTAACGCCTAGCGCTTTTTTGAACTACGAAACATTCAAGTAGATTGTGTTTCTTTGATTTGACTTTTATTTTATTTTTGTGTGTGCTTCTATTAGGATTTTAATGATTTTTTTAATCAAGTGAACCAAACACATAATAGGTTGACAAAATTGATGTGTCTAGTAATGGTTGTGCAGGCGTGGTTCTATCAGATTGGTGCATTTTCAAACCATCCATTTGTTTGTGAGGTTTATTTATTTTTTAAGTATGTGCTCATCTTTTGGGGATGCGCGCACATCGAGTGAGTGGTTCACATGTGTACTAGTAGGGTCGGCCTGTCTCCATTTTCATTTTGGTAGCAGTCGTGTTGCAGCCAAAGCTGTCCACTCGAAATGAATGAATGGAGGCTGTCCACTCGTTCTCTCTCTCTCTAGAAAGATCCATCCAATCCACGGACATATTTTGTACTCCCTTCGTCCTAAAATAAGTGTCTCAAACTTAGTGTAACTTTGTACTAAAGTTAGTATAAAGTTGAGACATTTATTTTGGGACGAAGAGAGTACTACCTACTAGGCTAGCAATAGTTTTTTCTTCTGCTGTTTCCTTGCTGTACGAGTATTCATTCATGCTTGTTCTTGAGGTAAGGAAAGACCTTGGATTCCTTGGCCTGTTCTCATATGATGATGTTGCTCTCTATACAATTGTTTCTTGAGGCACGTAGGCCACCCCCACCGCTCTGGATTTGCTCGTGACAGACAGGCCGTCTGCTGCTGCATTTGATTTCTTGCTTGTGAAGGTTTCTAGATCCTGATGCATAGTCAACTTGATCATGACCCATGAACTCTCGGTAATCGTTCTATTGTCAATTCCTCTCTTTTCCACCTACTATGTTATTATAGTTTCTTATCGGAAAAAAGTACCCAAGATTACACAATTTATTTTAAACCATATACTTTTTTTTCATGTTGTTTTGGTCTGACTAGACGGTTTACTGATTTTTTTTGTTTCTATTAAAATTTGCCAAGCGCCTGAGGTTACAGAATGCATCTTATGGTAAAGAAGAGATGCTTGAGGAGGGAGTAATTAGTTAGCATTTGTTTTACTTAGTTAATGGAAGTGCACATGCTTGCATGCTAGTGAGAGAGTGTAGGGCCTTTGATTTGGTTTGTAGTGCTCCCTCCGATCCATATTAGTTGTTCAAATGGATGTATATAGCATTGAAATACATCTGTTTGAGTGACAAGTAATATGGATCGGAGGGAGTAGTATTTTTGTGTTTCTGCCAAGTAATAAGATCTTGATTTTTATATTCTAGTGAACCAAAAAACATAATAATTCACCAAAATTTATGTGTCTTTTTATGCTGCAGGCTATCATACTCGTGCTTTTTTTCAATTTCCTTGTTGTACATGTATGCATGTTTATCGGCATGTTGTTGGATTCCTTGGCTCACAGGAAAACCATTGGAGTATGAAACGTTCTTTGGGATATGTGATTAAGTAGCCACAAGGAAGAACTCGAACAGAGAGGGCGGGGGGCGGGGGGAATGTGGCGTGGCCATTCCGTTGCTCATCCTTTGGGGATGCGCAATGGAGTTGTTCACGTGCTCTCGTGGGGTAGCAGCCAAAGCTCCAATGTCCACTCATTATCTCTCTGGATAGATTACATCCAATCTTAATTTCGTGTACTACGCACAAGCAACAGTTTTCCTTTTTTTTAGCATATGTTCATCAGGATCTTGGATTTTTCTTCTTCAGGCGTGTCGACGACCCACGACCTCGGCAAAATGGATTTGCTCGTGACAAGAAGCCGTATGCTGCTGCTGCATTTGATGTCTTGTGAAGGTGTCGATCCTGATCCATACGGAGCTTTGATTAGACACATGCACTCCTGGTAATCGCCTTGTCAATTTCCTTTGTGTTTTTGCCTTTGCTACCCCCTCCAGACACACACACATAACCTGTAAATCCATGGAGATTTCTCGCACCGAGGCAACAGTTTTGCAATTTCCTTACTGTACATGTGTGTGTGTGTGTGTTCATCAGGACCTTGGATTGTGATATGATCTCTCCCTTTCCATGTCCAGGCATATGTATGTGACCTGCAACTCCGCGACATGGATTTGCTAGTGCAACAACATATGATGTCTTGTGTCTTACGACCCATGGTCTCTAGGTAATCGTTTTATGTTACTCTTCTGCCTATTCCCTTTTCTACCAAGCTGTTATTCTTCTCAAGAAAAATACAATTATTTCTACAAACAAGGGTAAGCACAAATCAACTAACCCAGCTGCCGGGTTGCAGAAATAAGCCAAAAATACCCAATCAAACAAATGGTCCAGATACACCCCTCTTAGGGGAGTGCAGCTTTACCCGAGCCAGTGCTTAACCTTGTTTTGTAGACCACTGGTCACTCTAACTTAACTTTTTGAACCACATCCCTTAGCATCAAGGTAGTAACGAAATCATACACATCCCAATGCTAATGAAATTAATTTAACGCTAAAGCTTTCACCAACATTCTTGCAATTAATAATTAGGAACATTTCAACCCAAATGGACCATGACTTATCAGCACTCGGTCTATGTTCTCGTATGTTTGGCCTGTGAACACGACACCGTCCAATGTGTAGCAAACATGCTCAAAATTTGTTTAACATGCAGTTTATGGATAGTTTTGAATGAAGGAAGACTTTTTATTCAACTCATTCAGCATCTTTGCTTTTCCTCCAGACGCGTTCTTCTGCATGTTACAGCTGCTTCCTGCAAGCACCAGAAAGAAAGACAAAGTAAGTTATGCTACTTCATTTATGTTCTCTTCTCACATTGGGCGCTAGATGTGGATGATGATGTGCAGCACAAGGTAAAATAAGATGAAATGATCCAACAGGTTATTGCATAAAATAAAGTACACGTTACGCTAATTGCATCATTGTTAAACCCATCTTAACAAAATGCATTGTGGAGGTAGTCAGCATGATTATTCAATTAACCGATCAATCCATTTACCAACGAAGGTGTTAATGTTGCTTGTTGGACAGAACTAGCCAAGGAATAAAAATGATTTCTGTTGTTCTTTTTGAAAGTCAAGCACTGCTATGAATATGAAGCACGCTCCACATCAGACACTCTCACGTTTTTTTTGTTTCAGTAGCATCAGTTTAAGAAAGAGGCATGTCCTTAGAAACAAGTACAAGCCATGAACAATGCATTTGTGGTAGATAATAGTGTAGTGTAGATAAATAGCAGAAAGACAACAGTCCCTTAAAACAAGTTTGTGCTATGCATCTGAAGCATGCTTCACATGAAATTGGTAGACATCATTATTATTAAATATTATATTAGCATGCTGACTACCCTTTTGGGGTACAAAAGTAATTTATGTTGTTCATTTTAAAAGCCAAGCACTATTATTACACCTAGCCAGGACATTCAGTTCATAGAGAAGGTTAAAAAAAGCATGAATACGGTGCTGTTCATTTTAAAAGCCAAGCAGTATTATTACACCTAGCCAGGACATTCACTTCGTAGAGAAGGTTAAAAAAAAGCATGAGTACGCTGATCTTGTTGTTTCGATAACATCACTTTAGCAAAACGACATCTGTCCCTAGAAACAAGTCTGAGCTATGGATGTGAAACATGCTCCACATCAAACAACTTCACGGCATGGTTCCTCAAAAAAAAACAACTTCACGGCATTATTACTTCACGACATTATTAAATACTATATCATGGTTTAGCAATATCACAAAGCAATGGTGTAGACAATCGCATAGATAATTAAACATGCTTGGGATTTCTCCCTATTTGGGGTACAAAACTAATTTCTCTTGTTCATTCTGAAAGCCAAGCACCACTATTATTCCTTTGCTAGCTGTACTTCAGTTAATGGAAAGCTAAAAAAAGCATGAGTATGACTGATCTTATCATCTCAGTAGTACCAGTTTAGCAAAGGGACATCTGTCCCTAGATAAATGAGCATCAGTTGTTAGGCATATTCAAATATATTGATCCAATTAAAAAGCCAACAAAACAGATGCCTAGCTAGTTGTACTTGAGTTCATAGAGAGTAAAAAGAAAGCATGAGTGTGCTGTGAATAGCACCAGTTTAGCAAAGAAGCATCTGTCCTTATAAACAACTTTGTGCTATGAATATGTATGAAGCATGCTTTGCATCAAATTGGTAGACAACAATATAAAAAATACTATGTTAGCATGGTTGAGCAATTTATTAACAAAGCAAAGGTAGAAAGGTAATTTTGGGACATTCGAGACAAGTTTGCACGGATGTATCTAGACATGTCGTTCATTTTGAAAGACGAGCGCTAGTAATTATTTCCTAGCGAGGACATTCAGTTGCACCAGTTTAAGAAAGAGGCATGTCCTTGGAAACAAGTACAAGCCATGAACAATGCATTTGTGGTAGATAATAGTGTAGTGTAGATAAACAGCAAAAAGACAACAGTCCCTTGAAACAAGTTTGTGCTATGCATCTGAAGCATGCTTCACATGAAATTGGTAGACAACATTATTATTAAATATTATGTTAGCATGGTAGAGCAGTTTCACAAAGCGATGGTGTAGATAATACTTTAGTGTAGATAAATAAACATGCTTGGGGTTTCTCCCCTTTTGGGGTACAAAGTAATTTATGTTGTTCATTTTAAAAGCCAAGCACTATTATTACATCTAGCCAGGACATTCACTTCATAGAGAAGGTTAAAAAAAGCATGAGTACGCTGTTGTTCATTTTAAAAGCCAAGCACTATTATTACACCTAGCCAGGACATTCACTTCATAGAGAAGGTCAATAAAAGCATGAGTACGCTGATCTTGTTGTTTCAATAGCATCAGTTTAGCAAAACAACATCTGTCCCTAGAAACAAGTCCGAGCTATGAATGTGAAACATGCTCCACATCAAACAACTTCACGACATTATTAAATACTATATCATGGTTGAGCAATATCACAAAGCAATGGTGTAGACAATTGCATAGATAAATAAACATGCTTGGGATTTCTCCCTATTTGGGGTACAAAACTAATTTCTCTGGTTCATTCTGAAAGCCAAGCACCACTATTATTCCTTGCTAGCTGTACTTCAGTTCATGGAAAGCTAAAAAAAAGCCTGAGTATGACTGATCTTATCATCTCAATAGTACCAGTTTAGCAAAGAGACATCTGTCCCTAGAAGAGTTTGTGCTTCAACATTATTAAAAGGCCATAATATATTGTTAGGCATATTCAAATATATGAGCATATGTTAGGCACATTCAAATATATTGACACAATTAAAAGGCCAACAAAACACATGCCAGCCACACTATTGAGTGGCCCACTGCCTAGAGGTAAGTAATTATTCCTAGCTAGTTGTACTTGAGTTCATAGAGAGGTAACAGAAAGCATGAGTGTGCTGTGAATAGCCCCAGTTTAGCAAACGATAGTAATTATTTCCTAGCTAGGACATTCAGTTGCACCTGTTTAAGAAAGGGGCATTTCCTTAGAAACAAGTTCAAGCCATGAGTTATGGTGTAGATAAATAAGCATCAGTTGTTAGGCATGTTCAAATGTATTGACACAATAAACAAATTTCCATGCCAACAAAAGACATGGCAGCCACACCATTGATTGGCCCACTGCCTAGCGGTAAGCAATTTTAGGCGCCTTTACGGCTTGCAAAAAGACCAAGGAGAAATAAATTCTACTCCCTCCGTCCCCAAGTTAAGTTGACTTGGATCTGTCTGGATACATCGGGGCATCTAGACAAACCCGAGTCAACTAATTCGGGACAGTTTACTTCCGAGGTAAAGGAGGAGAATATATGTGTGCTTGCACCTGCTTGAGAATCACTGTCTAGTAAAAACATTATGATGTGTAAGTGATGTTTTAATCGGCAAAGCCAAATTCAAACATGCTGGCAACAGTAGTACGGAGATTAGCATTTGTTGCAAATCCTTCTAGCTTGAAAGTAGACTAATATGCAATTGTGTGCATCTGATGTATCTTATTTTGGAATGAAATATGCAGGTTTTATGACTTCCTACACGCATCTCTCAAGATGTCAGTCACAATTTATCCTATCCTACTGGAAGGACATGGCTTCCCTATCCTACCGGAAGGACATGGCTTCTTTTCCAAAAACTGAGCTGCTGGAGTTTTGAAGTGTAAACTGAGATGTACATTTCGAATGATGTTCCTTTTGTAAAATGGGGGCTGCTGCAAAACAGTAGTATGAATGCTGGCATATGCATATGTTAATCACATCAATTGTTTGTTTGAGTGACTTGTACAAAGGAATAATTACCAGGCACTCAGTATGGGTGGCCCCTGCTCCACGTGCGGCGTCTCTTCCCTCTTTCAGCATTGCTGATGACTTCCTCCAGAGCTTTCTTCTGCTCCTTTTCCTTGGCCTTGGCCTGCTCAAACCTGCAAGAAAATCCAACTAATAACATGAAAACAAGTGAAATCAGACAACTGAATCGATTCGACAGGTTGAAACAGGAGGGCATCGCACCAGTCTCTCTCGCATCGTGCCTTGTAGTCGAGCACCGAGGTGAGGTGTACCCACATATCCTGCCTCTCCTTCCTCAGAAGCTCTTCCATCTTTAGTTGCTGTTCGGCGAGCTTGCGATCATACTCGGCCTTCAGTGCGGCCTTCTCGGCCTCTGACTTCTCCCCATCCCTTGCACTGCCACGAATCGTCAGTACAAGAGAGGAAATGTTCACCGCGCCACGAATCGCGAGTCCGAGAAAAGAAAATTCAACCCACCGATGCTTGTCGAAGTGTCTCTGCATCTTCTCTGGCTGCTTTAACTTACCACACTCTAGGCACGCGATCTCCCTGCGGTTGAGGATGTAGAGAATTGCCTTCCCCACCTGTTCCAGGATCCCGCCCGCGGCCACAGTGACCGCCGCCACCCCTCCCAGGCATCCGAGGCTTGACGAAGGCGCCAAGGATCCGACCCGTCCGGCGGCGGCGGCGGCGGAGGAGCGCGTGCGGCGGAGGGGACGGGGGAGAGGGAGAGAGAGAGACAGCACAAGCGGCCTCTTAGGTTAAACCCGATGCGATGAGACAGACGCGCGGTTGGGCTGGGCCCAACTGCCGCTCGGTCTCTCCTCCCTGTGGCCTGCCGCTCGCTCCCTTTTTTTTTCTTTTCTTTTTCCGCTCGCTGCTGTAATAATAATAAGAAGAAAATAACGTACCGGGTTTTTGACAGATTTGATGAAGTTAGTGAGTTCTAAATATGTTTTAAAAAATTTCATCAATGTATACGAATGCTCACAATTCTTTTATTTTCTATAATAATGGTTGACAGTGTCCCGTACCACGGAGCCCTCGTGCCGCCATTCGACCTCGAATTGCTATCTGACCTTCTCTCTCTCTCTCTCAAAAATAAAATAAAATAAAATAATAATAAGAGAAAGACTGCTATCTGACCTATGCCCCCTCCCCCCAAAACGAGCCAGAAAGAACACGTTGAGGACTCCTCAACCATTTGCATACATAAAAAGGACCTACCTGTTCGTCCTTCACGCTCCGATAGTGCTCTTTGGAATAACCCTGACCGTCTCCCGATGCACCCTCCTTGTGTCCCTGACGATATCATCGCACATGAGTTCCCTATGAAATTCCAAGTGCGTCAAACTGACAAGTACACACCCGTGAGCCCAATCCGGGTCGTTGCATGCCTGACTACCTTACTGCCCTCCAACTGGCTTTCCGCGACGACTTCCATGCATTCAAGCACATGCCGCTTATGCTCACCGGTTCGGCTAGAGTTTTGCAACGGCCTTTGGAGACAGCTAGGTCTAGCCGCACATGATCTGAGATGTAGTGGGTAAGGTAAGAAAGAGAGGAATCTGTGAATAGATCCCTCCACCCAAGATAGATTGAAAAAAAGGCTTTGTCCGGTTGTTCGGTCTTAATCTATTGTTGGACCAGGTGAAACGACGGTCTAATAACAAGAGTTCAATTAGCCGGAGGTCATCGATTGTGGAGTTGAACACAGAAGCTTGTGTGATGGAAGTTTCCATTGTTTTCTTTTTCCTGAAGCAAAACGATTAGGTTGAAATCTCCCTTGAGTAACCAAGGGGTAGAGTGGTATAGATCAATGTCTCTTAGTTCTTAAAGAAAATTAGCCATTAGTCTAGTAGACCTCTTATGATGAGAGAAGTGCTCATTTTGCCACATGGCTTCGTTAAAACCCCCCACCATAAACCAAGCTCCAACACCAAGAGGTTTTATCCGTCTCAAGAGATCCCACATAACGTACTTTTG
Source organism: Thinopyrum elongatum (assembly GCA_011799875.1). NCBI lineage: Eukaryota > Viridiplantae > Streptophyta > Magnoliopsida > Poales > Poaceae > Thinopyrum > Thinopyrum elongatum. The sequence continues at coordinate 61,043,222 of CM022301.1, read as the reverse complement.
GCTTGCCTTAGGCTCATCGTAAATGAAGGTGCACCTCCACTTTGTTCCATCTCCCTTGTCGACGTACATATCAATAAAATGATCACCATATTTGTTCAGCTCACAAGAGTACACCTCATCCCAGAACACAGCTAGTCCTCCACCTTTACCATGGCCAAAAACAGTAAACACATTATCCATACCCAACCTATAGCGCAAGCTCTCAACATACTCTTTATTCTTTCTTGTTTCAGATAAAAAGATAACATGGGGTCTGTGCGTCTTTGAGAGGCACACCAAATCTTGAACTGTACGAGGTTGACCCAAGCCTCGACAGTTCCAACTCAACATTTTCGTGGCTCCTGACGGGTGACATCCACGCCCGTCAGGTCACCGGCAGCCCCAAGTCGTTACTTGGTCGAACCGTTCCGACGTTTTTGGTTCTTCGGAGGCCGAGGGAATCTTGAAAAATTATGCACCCTGGGGACGTAGTGCCCCATCTAGATTGGGCGCACGAGGAGCTTGTATCCCTATTTAGGGTGCGGGGGTGCGCGACCGAGGTCGATTTGCGTAGCCCGCATGCGCTTTGAAGAGCTAATGTTGCGTCTAACGCTGCGTGCCGCCTCCTTAGACGCCTGTACTTCGGCTGCGAAAGCCGTAGTCGCTCCTCTGTCCGGAGTGAGCGCTCGGTGTTACCATTTATTGTGATAACGCCATTGGGTCCTGGCATTTTAAGCTTGAGATAAGCGTAATGTGGGACTGAGTTGAAGCGTACGAAGGCTGTGCGTCCTAAGAGCGCATGGTATCCGCTTCGAAAGGGGGCGATGTCGAATATTAACTCCTCGCTTCTGAAGTTCTCGAGCAAGCCGAAGATGACCTCCAGAGTTATCATGCCGGTGCAGCAGGCTTTGACGCCTGGGATGACACCTTTAAAGGTGGTAGTGCTCGGTGCTACTTCTTGAGCTTGCGTTGATTTTTTCCTTGAAGAGGAAAGAGTGATGCAGCAAAGTAGAGATAAGTATTTCTCTCAGTTAAGAACTAAGGTATCAATCCAGTAGGAGGCACAAGCAAGTCTCCAATGTATGCACCTGCACAAACTAACAAACACTTGCACACAACGCGAAAAAGGGGTTGTCAATCCCTTCACTGTCACGAACAAGAGTGAGATCTAATAGAGATAGGTATAAAAGATAAATAAAAGAGCAAAATAAAGTAAATATAAATAAAGTGCAGCAAGGTATTTTTGGGGTTTTTGGTTTATAGATCTGAAAATATATGATGGAAAATAGACCCGGGGGGCCATAGGTTTCACTAGAGGCTTCTCTCTTGAAGAAAACATACGGTGGGTAAACAAATTACTGTTGAGCAATTGATAGAAAAGTGCATAATTATGAAGACATCTAAGGCAATGATCATGAATATAGGCATCACGTCCATGACAAGTAGACCTACTCCTGCCTGCATCTACTACTATTACTCCATACATCAACCGACTCCTGCCTGCATCTAGAGTATTAAGTTCATAAGAACAGAGCAACGGTTTAAGTAAGATGACACGATTTAGAGGGATAAACTCAAGCAATATGATATAAACCCATTCTTTTTATCCTTGATGGCAACAATACAATACGTGCCTCGCTACCCCTTCTGTCACTGGGTGAGGACACCGCAAGATTGAACCCAAAACTAAGCATCTCTCCCATTGCAAGGAAAACCAATCTAGTTGGCCAAACCAAACCGATAGTTCGAAGAGAAATACAAAGATATCTTAGTCATGCATAAAAGAGTTCAGAGAAGACTCAAATAATATTCATAGATAATCTGATCATAAATCCACAATTCATCGGATCTCAACAAACGCACCGCAAAAGAAGATTACATCGAATAGATCTCCAAGAACATCGAGGAGAACATTGTATTGAAGATCAAAGAGAGAGAAAAAGCCATCTAGCTACTAGCTATGGACCCGTAGGTCTGTGGTAAACTACTCACACATCATCGAAAGGGCAACAAGGTTGGTGTAGAGGTCCTTCGTGATCGAATCCCCCTCCAGCGGAGTGCCGGAAAAGGCCCCAAGATGGGATCTCACGGGAACAGAGGCTTGCGGCGGCGGAATTTTTTTTTTGGTGTGCCCTATGGTGTAGGGGGAATATTTGAGGATTTATAGTGCAAAGATTAGGGTTGGAAGGTCTACGAGGGGCCCACAAGCCTTGGGGGCACGCCCCTACAGCTTGTGGCCTCCTCGTGGGTCTTTTGGCCTCCTCTCCAAGTCTCGTGGGTTTCTTCTGGTCCAAGAAAAATCACCGTAAAGTTTTATTCCGTTTGGACTCTGTTTGGTATTCCTTTTCTGTAAAAGTCAAAAACAAGGAAAAAACAGAAACTAGCACTGGGCACTAGGTTAATAAGTTAGTCCAAAAAATAATATAAAATAGCATATTAATGCATATAAAACATCCAAAACAGATAATATAATAGCATGGAACAATAAAAAAATATAGATACGTTGGAGACGTATCACTCGACTTGATCCGAGATGAGCCGATGCCCATTTTCCTAACCGTGTCATCGTAAATGAGGTTTAGGCTGCTTCTTCCATCCATGAGGACACGTATCAGATGATAACCATCGACAATTGGGTCCACGACGAGGGCGGCTATTCCGCCATGCCTTATGCTGGTCGGATGGTCGTGTTTGTCAAATGTGATCGGGTAAGCCGACCACGGGTTGAACTTTGTGTTTGTCAAATGTGATCGAGAAGTGCTCATTTCCTCTCCCTCTTGGGGATGTGGGTAGCATAAATCATGTTGACTTCGGTTACCTCGTTGTGAAAATTCTTTTGGCCTCCATTATCGGGCCTTCGAGGTTCATCCTCATCATCGCTATGACGCCGGGCTTTATCCTGCCCCTCCGTCGCCATCTTGTCGGCTTGCTTGAAGACCCAATAGTTCCTATTGGTATGAGTTGCTGGTTTGTCCGAGGTGCCATGAATTTTGCAAGACCCGTCCAGGATTTTATCCAACTGGCTAGGTTCGTCCTTGTTCCCTTTGAATGGCTTACGCTTCTGCCCGGATCTAGGTCCGGTGAATCCTGCGTTAACTGTGGCATCCTCGGTGTTGCTACCGCCGTTCTTGTGCCTGCATTTGTTTTTATTGTGCCGAGGTTTTCCGTTGGCGTCGCGTGTGTCCGAAGTGCCCGCTTCACCATTATGTGTGTTGCAGGCCAGCCAGCTGTCCTCTCCCGCACAAAAGCGAGTCATCAGCGAGGTGAGGTCGGCCATGGTCCTCGGCCTATCCTGTCTGAGCTGGCGGGAAAGCCACTCATCTCAGATGTTGTTTTTGAAGGCAGCGATGGCCTCAGCATCGGAACAGTCTATGGTCTGGTTCTTTTTAGTAAGAAACCGATTCCAGAATTTTTGAGCTGATTCGCCGGGCTCCTGAGTAACACGGCTGAGATCATCAGCCTCCGGAGGTTGGACGTAAGTTCCATAGAAATTTGCTCGAAAAGCATCCTCCAGAGCTGCCCAGCTTCCGACAGACTGTGGGGGAAGGCTGTTAAGCCAGTGTCTCGCTGGCCCTTTAATTTGAGCGGCAAGTATTTGATTGCTTGGAGGTCATCCTCGTTTGCCATGTGGATATGCAGAAGGAAGTCTTCTATCCATACTGCCAGGTCCGTGGTGCCGTCGTAATATTCTATGTTGATGGGTTTAAACCCTTCCGGGAACTGGTGTTACATTACCCTATCTGTGAAGCAGATTGGGTGGGCTGGACCTCGAAACAGAGCAGTATCACGTCGGTAGTCAGAGGAGAGCCGTGAGTAGGCTTGATCTCAGGCGTGGCCGTTCCTGTCCATCCAGGCATCATAGCCGTCTGGCCCGGCGGGCGCGCGTCCTTGTGATCTGTAAATGGACCGAGGAGGTGCCCGATTCGCCTCAATGTGACATCGAACGTCGTGAGGGTCTAAGTAGTCCATGATACGTCTCCAACGTATCTATAATTTATGAAGTATTCATGCCATGTTTACAACAATTCTATATGATTTTGGTATGATTTGATTAGAACTAACCCGGACTGACGCTGTTTTCAGCAGAACTACCGTGGTCTCGTTTTTTGTGCAGAAATAAAAGTTCTCGGAATGGGCTGAAAATTTACGGAGAATATCTTTGGAAAATATAAAAAATACTGGAACGAAAAGATATCGGAGAGGAGTCTCGAGGCAACCACAAGGGTGGAGGGCGTGCCCCCCTGCCTTGTCGTCGCTTCGTGGGCCCCCTTGACTTGTCCCCGACGCCAACACCTCCTATAAATACCAAAACCTCCAGAAATAAACCTAGATCGGGAGTTCCGCCGCCGCAAGCCTCTGTAGCCATGAAAAACCAATCGGGACCCTGTTCCGGCACCCTGCCGGAGGGGGAAACCATCACCGGAGGCCATCTTCATCATCCCGGCGGTCTCCATGACGAGGAGGGAGTAGTTCACCCTCGGGGCTGAGGGTATGTACCAGTAGCTATGTGTTTGATCTCTCTCTCTCTCTCGTGTTCTTGATTTGGCATGATCTTGATGTACCGCGAGCTTTGTTATTATAGTTGGATCATATGGTGTTTCTTCCCTCTCTATCTCTTGTTGTGATGAATTGAGTCTTGCTCTTTGAGGTTTCTTTATGTTGGATTGAGTATTGGATTTGAGAACACTTGATGTATGTCTTGCGATGGGATATCTGTGGTGACAATGAGATGTTCTATTGATTCACTTGATGTATGTTTTGGTACTCAACTCGCGGATTCCCGAGGTGACATTGGGGTAATCTATGCATAGGGGTTGATGCACGTTTTCGCCCTACGTTCTTCGATAGAAACTTTGGAGTGATTCTTTGTTGCACATTGAGGGATTGTTATATGATCCAATTATGTTATCATTGTTGAGAGAACTTGCACTAGTGAAAGTATGAACCCTAGGCCTTGTTTTCAAGCATTGCAATACCGTTTTTGCTCACTTTTGTTACTAGTTACCTTTCTGTTTTTATATTTTCAGATTACAAAAACCTATATCTACTATCCATATTACACTTGTATCACCATCTCTTCGCCGAACTAATGCACCTATACAATTTACCATTGTATTGGGTGTGTTGGGGACACAAGAGACTCTTTGTTATTTGGTTGTAGGGTTGTTTGAGAGAGACCATCTTCATCCTACGCCTCCCATGGATTGATAAACCTTAGGTCATCCACTTGAGGGAAATTTGCTACTGTCCTACAAAACTCTGCACTTGGAGGCCCAACAACGTCTACAAGAAGAAGGTTGCGTAGTAGACATCAAGCTCTTTTCTGGCACCGTTGCCGGGGAGGCTAGGTAAGCGGCACCCACATCCCGTCAATCAAGCTCTTTTCTGGCGCCGTTGCCGGGGAGGTGAGTGCTTGAAGGTATATCTTTAGATCTTGCAATTGAATCTTTTAGTTTCTTGTTTTATCGCTAGTTTAGTTTATAAAAGAAAACTACAAAAAAAATAGAATTTAGGTTGCCTCATTTGCTTCATCTCTATAATGTCTTTCGTGAAAATGATGGAAAGGAAAATTGTGCCAAAGTGTTAGAAGAATAATACGATAAAATGTTTGGCACTAAATCTTTGAATAATGAGCATGATTGCAATGTTGTTAGTATGAATTCTTTGAATATCCATGATGCTAATGATACGCAAAGCCATAAGCTTGGGGATGCTATGTTTGATGAAGATGATATTTTTTGTCCCCCAAGTTTTGATGAGAAAATTTATTATGATGAAAGCATGCCTCCTATTTATGATGATTATATTGATGAAAGTGGGTTTGGAAGAGTGTCAACTCTAGGTACTAATGATCCCACTATTTTGGAGGTTGTTGAATCTTTTCACAATATTGATAAAAGTGGATTTGGAGAGGTCATGACTTTATTTAGTGATGAATCCATAATTTTGGAAGAGGTTCCAATTGATTATGAGAACAAAGTTGCTATCTATGATGATTATTGTGATGACATGTATGCTATAATGAATAATGATAACCATGAAACTTGTCATCATGATTTTAATTTTCAATTGGATTATGCCTCACATGATAGTTATTTTGTTGAGTTTGCTCCCACTACTATTCATGAGAATAAATTTGCTTATGTGGAGAGTAGTAAAATTTCTATGGTTGTGGATCATGAAAAGAATGCTTTATGTGATAGCTATATTGTTGAATTCATTCATGATGCTACTGAAAATTATTATGAGAGAGGAACATATACTTTTACATATCTCAATAATACCAAGTTTCCTCTCTATGTGTTGAAAGTCTTGAAGTTATGCTTGTTTTGCCTTCCTATGCTAGTTGATTCTTGCTCCCATAAATTGTTTGCTCACAAAATCCCTATGCATAGGAAGTGGGTTAGAATTAAATGTGCTAGTCATACGCTTCATGATGCTCCCATTATGTTTCAATTCTTATCTTTTATGTGAGCATCATCGAAATCATCAAGCCTAGCTAAAAAGGCACTAAAGAAAAGCGCTTGTTGGGAGACAACCCAATATTTATACCTACTGTTTTTGTGTGTTCACATGATTAAGCTACTGTATTAATCATGTTTTATAGCTTTTGTTTCAATAAAGTGCCAAGTAAAGCCTTTGGGATAGTGTGGATGATAGTTGACTTGATTCTGTGCAAAACAGAAACTTTTGCGTCCAGTACAGAAATTCCTATCTTTTATTAGAACGCGGAAAAATTCTGAAATTTTTACAGTTGATTGATATACAAATTTTATACGTTTTCCTAATGTTTCAGAATTTTTGGAGTAACATAAGTATGAGCTTAATACAGATATTTACAGACTGTTCTGTTTTTGACAGATTCTGTTTTCGATGCATAGTTTGCTTGTTTCCTAGTTTCTATGGCTTATATTGCTCAATATAAATTGTAGAAATGATAGGGTACAGTAGGTATCATGTAATAAATTTTTTGAATCTTGTCTTGACAGTACTAAATTGAATGATTTGTTTTATCATACTAACCCATCTCACGAAGTTCCGTTAAGTTTTGTGTGATTGAAGTTTTCAAGTTGTGGGTGAGATATCGATATGAGGAGAATAAGGAGTGACAAGACCCTAAGCTTGGGGATGCCGAAGGCACCCCAAGGTAATATTCAAGTAAGATCCAAGCAACTAAGTTTGGGGATGCCCCGGAAGGCATCCACTCTTTCGTCTTCAACATTATCGGTAACCTTGCTTGGAGCTATATTTTTATTCGTCACATGATATAAGTTTTGCTTGGAGCGTCATTTTATTTTATTAGTATTTGCTTGATGTTATTTAGAGTAATGTTTTGCATCTTTTATTTCAATAAAAGTGTCAAGTATAGCCTTTACCATGCTTATTTTGCAAGTCTATATGTTGCTGTTTTGAAAACAGAAAGTTTTCTATCGTTGTCTGAATTCTTATGGAAAGTCAGAATATGATAAAATCTTGAACTTTTTACACAATGAGTAACAACAAATTTATACAGTGTGGTAATTTTTCAGAATTTTTGGCATTAGTTAAGTATGAGTACAATTGCACTCTTTACAGACTATCCTGTTTTGACAGATTGCTGTTATGTCTGCTTGTTTAATGATTCTATTTGAAGATTGGAGTATTAAATATGCAGAGGCATTTAGTATGCAATGTTAAATAATAATTTTAGTAATTTGCTACAGTAGAGAATGATAAGGTTTTGCATTGATTCATACTAACTTTTCTCACGAGTTCTTGTTGAGTTTTGTGTGGATGAAGTTTTTAAAAATTAGGGAAACCGCGATATGAGAGGAATTAAGGAGACACAAGAGCTCAAGCTTGGGGATGCCCAAGGCATCCCTAGTTAATATTTCAATAAGTCTGAAGCATCTAAGCTTGGGGATGCCCCGGTAGGCATCCCACCTTTCTTCATCAACAATGATCGGTCAGTTTTGGTTGAGCCTAAGTTTTTGCTTCTTCACATGATATGTGCTATCCTTGGAATGTCATTTTATTAGGTTTTACTTGCTGTTTGAATAAAATACTTAAGATCTACAATTTTATTTATGGGAGAGAGTCTTCACATAGCTACTTAATTATTTGACTACTCATTGATCTTCACTTATATCTTTTTGGAGTAGTTTGTCATTTACTCGTGTGCTTCACTTATATCCTATGAGTAAATGGTTGAATGAATTGAATATCATAAATCTGAAATTATATATGTTTCATATGCTTATCCCATGGGGAGTAATGACCTCACATATAAGAAGTATAGGTGGTAAATTTATTGAAAGTTAGCAAACATAGTATTGGTCACTTGAACAATTCATGAAAGAATATTGAAGGAAGAGAGATTTCACATATAAATATACTATCTTGGACATCTTCTATGATTGTGAGCCCCATTAATTATTTTCAAATTTGAGCAAATTAGTTGAAGTTGGACAAGGAAGACAACGTAATGAGTTATGCTTGGGTATATTTGCATAGAAGTTATATTGTTATGGATCCTCCAACATGTGGTGCTTGCTATTTAGAATCTTTTGCTAGCCAAAATTTCTGTACTAAGTGGGAATACTGCTTGTGCATCCAAAATCCTTGAACCAAGTTCTTCCATGAGTGTCCTCCATATCTACCCATATGCGGTATTTACCTGCCGTTCCGAGTAAATTTGCATGTGCCAACTCTAAACCTTCAAATAATAATCTGTTTTGTATGCCCGAATCGCTCATGTAGCGACTAGGGGCTGTCAGTATCTTCCATGCTAGGTGGGTTATTGTCACGATGAGTGTTGATTCACTTGTCATTCACGAGAAAGTGGCTAGTAATCAGGATGCCCAGTCCCGTGCTCAAAGTCAAATCAAAATATAATATAAAAAAAACTCCCCCAGGATTGTTGTTGGTATGGACGGTACCCGTTGTTTCGGATCAGCCGTGGAGTGTGAGTGTTGGTGGAGGAGGAGTAAAAACTTTACCATTCTGTTTGGGAACCGCCTATAATGTATCTAGCATGGAAGATAGTGAGAACTCTTGGTTTTTATGTTGACAATGAAAGCATACCTCTCAAAATTATGTTCATCTCTGTTTTAAAACCTTCGAGCTCCGGCACCTCTGCAAATCCCTGGTTCCCTCTGCGAAGGGTCTATCTTTTACTTTTATTTTTGTTGAGTCAATTTCTTATTCCAACCTATTCTTTAGTTGGCAAGCATCATGTGGTGGGGAAAGATCTAAGCATATATGGCCATTCAAATATATTTGATCATGAATTATTATTGTTGACAATTATCTATATGATAAATAAGTTGGGAGGCGAAACACTAAGCCCCTATCTTTCTCTATGTTCGATGGATGCTATTTGTTCTAAAAATATGCTTTGAGTGGTAGCAATCATGGAAAACTATATGATAGTTGAGTATGTGGGACTTGCTAAATCAAATCTCTTACATAGACCCTTCCTGAAAATAAGATGAATTGTAATTGTTTGATGACTGAGAACTTAGTTTGTTAGTTTTCAAGAAAGTTTATTATCTATGCTTTAACATGTGAATAGCTTGCTACTTGATCATGAGAAGTTTTATGAGATGAGCTACTGTTTATGATATATAATGATGCTAGACAAAGTGATTGAAATTATCATTGATCAAACTTGTGCACTTGCTAGCATTCACACTTCATAAATTATTTCTTTTATCATTTACCTACTCGAGGACTAGCAGGAATTAAGCTTGGGAATGCTGATACGTCTCCAACGTATCTATAATTTATGAAGTATTCATGCCATGTTTACAACAATTCTATATGATTTTGGTATGATTTGATTAGAACTAACCCGGACTGACGCTGTTTTCAGCAGAACTACCGTGGTCTCGTTTTTTGTGCAGAAATAAAAGTTCTCGGAATGGGCTGAAAATTTACGGAGAATATTTTTGGAAAATATAAAAAATACTGGAACAAAAAGATATCGGAGAGGAGTCCCGAGGCAACCACAAGGGTGGAGGGTGCGCCCCCCTGCCTTGTCGTCGCCTCATGGGCCCCCTTGACTTGTCCCCGACGCCAACACCTCCTATAAATGCCAAAACCTCCAGAAATAAACCTAGATCGGGAGTTCCGCCGCCGCAAGCCTCTGTAGCCACGAAAAACCAATCGGGACCCTGTTCCAGCACCCTGCCGGAGGGGGAAACCATCACCGGAGGCCATCTTCATCATCCCGGCGGTCTCCATGACGAGGAGGGAGTAGTTCACCCTCGGGGCTGAGGATATGTACCAGTAGCTATGTGTTTGATCTCTCTTTCTCTCGTGTTCTTGATTTGGCACGATCTTGATGTACCGCGAGTTTTGTTATTATAGTTGGATCATATGATGTTTCTTCCCTCTCTATCTCTTGTTGTGATGAATTGAGTCTTGCTCTTTGAGGTTTCGTTATGTTGGATTGAGTATTGGATTTGAGAACACTTGATGCATGTCTTGCGATGGGATATCTGTGGTGACAATGGGATGTTCTATTGATTCACTTGATGTATGTTTTGGTACTCAACTCGCGGATTCCCGAGGTGACATTGGGGTAATCTATGCATAAGGGTTGATGCACGTTTTCGTCCTACATTCTCTGATAGAAACTTTGGAGTGATTCTTTGTTGCACGTTGAGGGATTGTTATATGATCCAATTATGTTATAATTGTTGAGAGAACTTGCACTAGTGAAAGTATGAACCCTAGGCCTTGTTTTCAAGCATTGCAATACCGTTTTTGCTCACTTTTGTTACTAGTTACCTTACTGTTTTTATATTTTTAGATTACAAAAACCTATATCTACTATCCATATTACACTTGTATCACCATCTCTTCGCCGAACTAGTGCACCTAGACAATTTACCATTGTATTGGGTGTGTTGGGGACACAAGAGACTCTTTGTTATTTGGTTGCAGGGTTGTTTGAGAGAGACCATCTTCATCCTACGCCTCCCACGGATTGATAAACCTTAGGTCATCCACTTGAGGGAAATTTGCTACTGTCCTACAAAACTCTGCACTTGGAGGCCCAACAACGTCTACAAGAAGAAGGTTGCGTAGTAGACATGAGTCCACAGGGTCTTTGCCATGACGACGTGGAGGAGGTCGAGGGTTGGGGTTTTCCCGCGTTGGCCTGTCTCGTCCTCTAGGGGGTCGATCAGGCTTGTCGACCGCCAACTCCTCATCGAACTCCGGTAGTAGATGCCTGCGTGGGTAAGATTTTGGCGCACTACGGCGCCAGTCTTCTAGATCTTGCTCGGCAGAGAGCACTTCGACCCACTTTTCATTTAATGCGTCGGTATTGGCTTGCAGCAGCTACTGTTGCTTACGCTTCATGCGACGAGCCATGGTGATGAGGCGTCATCTGAAACAATTTTGTTCGAAAGGGTCCTCGGGGACGATGTAGTCTTCAGAACCGAGACTCTCGTCCTCCTCGGATTTCGGCATATAGTTGTCGTCGGCCCCTTCAAATAGGTCATCGGGATCTAGATCCTCGAGATGTCCTTCTGGTGTGCCATTCTGCACTGGGGAAGCTTTAAGGTCTTCCTCAGGGTTGTCGGCCTCACCGGCTTCTGCCTCGCCGTTATCGGCGGTGGCATTGTTACCGCTAGGTTCTGATACGTCTCCATCGTATCTAATTTTCCTAACGCTTTTGCTCTTGTTTTGGACTCTAATTTGCATGATTTGAATGAAACTAACCCGGACCGACGCTGTTTTCAGCAGAACTACCATGATGTTGTTTTTGTGCAGAAATAAAAGTTCTCAGAATTGGTTGAAACTTTTTGGAGAATTATTTTGGAATATATAATAAATTATGGAAACAAGACCCACTGGAGGGGGGCCCCAGGTGACCACAAGACACCAGGGCGCGCCACCCCCCTCTAGCGCGCCCTGGTGGGTGGTGGGGCCCTCGAGGCTCTGCTAACCCTAATCTCGACTCTATAAAATCCTATTTTTGGAGAAAAAAATAGGAGAGGAAGTTTCATCACGTTTCACGATACGGAGCCGCCGCCACCTCCTGTTCTTCATCGGGAGGCCAGATCTGGAGCCCGTTCGGGGCTCCAGAGAGGGGAATCTTCGGTCTTCGTCATCACCAACCCTCCTTCATCACCAATTCCATGATGCTCTCCACCGGGAGTGAGTAATTCCTTCGTAGGCTCGCTGGTCGGTGAGGAGTTGGATGAGATTCATCATGTAATCGAGTTAGTTTTGTTAGGGCTTGATCCCTAGTATCCACTATGTTCTGAGATTGATGTTGCTATGACTTTGCTATGCTTAATGCTTGTCACTAGGGCCCGAGTGCCATGATTTCAGATCTGAACCGTTTATGTTTTCACCATTATATCTACGTTCTAGATCCGATCTTGCAAGTCATATGCACCTGCTACGTGTTATGATCCGTAAACCCCGGGGTGACAGTAATTGGAATACTTTCCAGTGATGACTGTAGTTTGAGGAGTTCATGTATTCACTATGTGTTAATGCTTTGTTCCAGTTCTCTATTAAAAGGAGGCCTTAATATCCCTTAGTTTCCTTATGGACCCCGCTGCCACGGGAGGGTAGGACAAAAGATGTCATGCAAGTTCTTTTCCATAAGCACGTATGACTATTTACGGAATACATGCCTACATTATATTTATGAACTGGAGCTAGTTCTGTGTCGCCCTAGGTTATGACTGTTATATGATGAATATTATCCAACGAATTCACCGATCCAATGCCTACGAGTTTTCCACATATTGCTCTTGCTAAGTTACTATTGCTATTGCTACTGTTACAACTGCTACAAAACTATTACTATTACTACTATTACCGTTACCATTGCTACTATTCCCGCTGCTATCAAAACTATCATACTGCTGTGCTAATGATCACTTTGTTGCAGATAATTAATCTCCAGGTGTGGTTGAATTGACAACTCAGCTGCTAATACTTGCAAATATTCTTTGGCTCCTCTTGTGTCGAATCAATAAATTTGGGTTGAATACTCGACCCTCGAAAACTGTTAGGACCCACAAGTATAGGGGATCGCAACAGTTTTCGAGGGTAGAGTATTCAACCCAAATTTATTGATTCGACACAAGGGGAGCCAAAGAATATTTGCAAGTATTAGCAGCTGAGTTGTCAATTCAACCACACCTGGAGATTAATTATCTGTAGCAAAGTGATTAGTAGCACAGTAGTATGATATTTTTGATAGTAGTAGCCACAGCAATAGTAACGGTAATAGTGATAGCAGTGATTTTGTAGCAAGTGCAATAGTAACTTAGCAAGAACAATATGTAGGAAAATCGTAGGCATTGGATCGGCGATTCGTTGGATGATATTCATCATGTGACAGTCATAACCTAGGGCGATACGGCACTAGCTCCAGTTCATAAATATAATGTAGGCATGTATTCCGTAAATAGTCATACGTGCTTATGGAAAGAACTTGCATGACATCTTTTGTCCTACCCTCCCGTGGCAGCGGGGTCCATATTGGAAACTAAGGGATATTAAGGCCTCCTTTTAATAGAGAAACCGGAGACCAGCGAGCCTACGAAGGAATTACTCACTTCCGGTGGGGAGCATCATGGAATTGGCGATGGAGAAGGGTTGGTGATGATGAAGATCGAAGATCCCCCTCCCCGGAGCCCCAAACGGACTCCAGATCTGGCCTCCCGATGAAGAACAGGAGGTGGCGGCGGCTCCGTCTCGCGGAACGCGATAATTCTTTCTCCCCGATTTTTTCTGGAAAAATAGGATTTTATAGCGTCGGTTTCAGGGTCTGCGGGGCCACCAGTTGGGGACAACCCACCTAGGCGCGCCTGGAGGGGGTGGCGCGCCCTTGTGGGTTGTGCCCACCCAGGTGCCCCCCTCTGGTGGTTCTTGGCTCCAGAAATTCTCTTTTATTGTATAAAAATTCCTCGCAAAGTTTTGTTCCATTCCGAGAACTTTTATTTCTGCACAAAAACAACACCATGGTAGTTCTGCTAAAAACAGCGTTAGTTCGGGTTAGTTTCATTCAAATCATGCAAATTAGAGTCCAAAACAAGAGGAAAAGCGTTAGGAAAAGTAGATACGACGGAGACGTATCAACTCCGCCAAGCTTAAACCTTTGCTTGTCCTCAAGCAATTCAGTTGATAAACTGAAAGTGAAAAAGAAAAACATTTACGAACTCTTTTGCTCTTGTTTGCATAAATAAGCTTAAGTAGCACCCAGGTTTTCAGCAAAGATTATAACTAACCATGTCGACAATAACTCTTAAAAATTATATTAACTCATAACAATGACATAATCAGCTAGCGAGCAATAATAAGATATATCGAACAACAACACGTTATCAAAACAACCGTGATATAATATGACAATAATGGTATCTCGCTAGCCCTTTCTGAGACCGCAAAATATAAATGCAGAGCACCTCCAAAGTCTGAGCAGCGACTAAACATTGTAATTCATGGTAGAAAAGATCCAGTCATGATGCACCCAACATTAGCTACACACAATGCATAAGCATGACAGTAGTGCTCTCAGGTTCTGGCGCTTATTTGAGAAGGTGATGACACAACATAAAAGTAAATAGATAGTCCCTTCGCAGAGGGAAGTAGTGATTTGCAGAGGTGCCAAAGCTCAAGTTTTAAAACAGAGGTAAATGAAATTTTGAGAGATGCACCCTTCTTGTTTACTTCACGACCATCAGTTATCAGTATCTTCCATGTTAAACACATTAGTGGCGGTTCCCAAGCGATAAAAGTAAAGATTTACTCCCCCTCCACCAACAGTCACACTCCACGGCTTGTCCGAAACAACGGGTGCCGTCCATACCAACAACAGTCCCGGGGGAGTTTTGTTTAATCATTTGCATTTTGAGTTCGGGACTGGGAATCCCTATTACCGTCCCTCTCGTGCAAGGACGAGTGAATAAATACTCATCATGAGAATAACCCGCTTAGCATGGAAGATACCGACTACCTCCTGTCGCTCTATGAACAATCCAGGCACACAAAAAGGATATTTATTTGAAGTTTTTAGAGGTGGCACATGCAAATTTACTTAGGACGGCAGGGTAATACCGCGTATAGGTAGGTATGGTGGACTCATCTGGAATAACTTGGGTTTCATGTTTTTGATGCACAAGTAGAATTCCCACTTAGTACAGGCGAAGGCTAGCAAATAGGTTGAGAAGCGGCCAGCTAGAGAGCAACAACGGTCATGAACATGCATTATGCATAAGTAACATTGGATACTAGCATGAGTAGGATATGAACACCATCAACATAAATATCATAGAGGCTATGTTGGTTTTCATTCAACTACATGCATGAACATGTGCCAAGTCAAGCCACTCGAACATTCAGAGGAGGATACCATATCATCATACTACATCACAATCATTTTAACGCAATGTTGACATCCAAGATAAATCATTATCCACTCCTAGCTACTTATGCATGTCATGAGAAACTATAATCTCTAATTGTCATTGCAAACATGTTTGATCATAATAGGTTGAATCATGGATACTAGGTTAAACATATTTACAAAAACAGAACAAGTCGAGTTCATACCCGTTTCTCTCTGCCACGGCCAGTTCACCAAATATTGTCATTATTACCTTTCACTTGCACGACCGAACGATTTGAAAATAATAATAGTGCAAGAGTGCCATGGACTAAGCTGGAATCTGCAAACATTTTATTCAAAAGGAGAAGACAAGGTAAAATGTGCTCTTTGTTAGATCAACAATAATGCATATGAGAGCCACTCAACATTTTCATCGTGGTCTTCTCCTCGGTACGACTCGATAAAAAGGAAAAAGAAATTAAGAGAAACACACTGAAATATTTTTGGAGTTTTTGGTTTTTCGTAAACAAGCAAATAAAAAGGGAAAAGCAAAAACAAGAAAAACTATTTACACAGGAAAGCTCCCAACAAGTAAAAGAAGAACAAAGAAATCTTTTTGGGTTTTCTTTTTAGTGCTACAACAATTTAAACTAGGAAGAAAAATAAAAAAGAAGCAAGAAATATATTTTTGGATTTTCTCAAAGTTTTTCAAACACACACAAGAAGAAAACAAGAAAATAAATCTAACATGGATAATACAAATGAAAAAGTGTGGACACCGACAACTGGAATGAAATGTGTGAACATGAATGTAATGTCGGTGGAAATACGTACTTCCCCAAGCTTAGGCTTTTGGCCTAACTTGGTAATCATCACTCGAAGAAGCCATGGGGTCCTATGTTGAAGTGCTGGGGAGCGGGCACCTGAGGGTCCCACTCCTGAGGCTCCTCCTGTGCCGCATCGAGGTTGTTCCGGTA
The DNA here is from genome assembly GCA_011799875.1 of Thinopyrum elongatum. Lineage (NCBI taxonomy): Eukaryota > Viridiplantae > Streptophyta > Magnoliopsida > Poales > Poaceae > Thinopyrum > Thinopyrum elongatum. The sequence goes on along the minus strand of CM022301.1, from coordinate 61,026,923 downwards.
GGCGACGATGTCCTCAGGCATAATCTTGTATCCGCCCCTGGCAATAGGATCAAACAAAGCAGGTGCAGGTAATGGAATAATATCACGAGTGTCCACACTGAAAACCAGGTTATACGGAATAGGAAAGTCAGTGTTCTCTTTATCAATAAACTGGTGGTGTTCCTTGGCCGCGCGATCTAGGTAAACCTTGGGCAAAGGATAATCATGCTGGCATATCTGAATGTTAAAGTGAGTCGCCAAGCGGGTAGCGTAAATGCCACCATGTATTTTGCCCTTGGATTTGTTAATTTGGAGGCGACGTGCCACAATAGCTCCCAAGCTATATGTGTTGTCGCCGTAAAGTGCACGACGTAAAACAGCAAAGTCTGGTGCACTGAGTGCACCTACCTTCTCTCTAGCAAGCAAACACTTCGCAATGAAAAGAGCAAAATAATGTACAGCCAAAAAGTGTAAGCTAGTGGCAGTGACAGCCGATACCCCTCTATCATCTCCCACAGTCAGAGTACGATAAAAACCATCAAACTCCGCGGGCCTAGGCTCTACTAAACTACCATCAGAAGGAAGCAAGCATATGTCACAAAATTCAGTGAGCGGTATCTGATGGGGTTCATCATATAAGTTAAACTGCACCTCAGGGAGATTATTCCTACTCAAGAAATTAAAACTTTGCACAAAGGAATTGGTGAGGAGATGATACTATTCACATTCAGCTGCGATGAAGTCGGTGAGGCCGGCATTAGTAGCATATTGTGCAAACTCCTGAAGGATTCCGACCCCTTCCATGAACGGGTTATGCGGCCATTCGCATGGCCATACCTCCGCCATTCTCCGGGTATGGAGATCACTGTCAGACGACCCCCCAATAACTCCCTTGGAGCTCTTCTTGGAAGCAAACTTCCTAAAGATACTCATCTTTTTCCTATGAACAAAATTATGAAAATTTTAGCCCACAAAATTTTTCTCAATAAAACTTCATAAGATTGGTAGCAACTACTCATAGGGATGCATAGAGGCCATATAAAGCATTCAAACTACTTAGAACTCTAAGAATTCAACATGCAAGCTCATCTACAGCAGCACCAAGAGTAGCTAATTATTCAAAATATAAACCACTAAAGCAAAAACTAATTGGACTAACGGAGGAGTCACATACCAAGCAACAATCCCCTGAAACAGTTTCGGAAATGGAGCTTTGAGCAAAGAGATCGAAATCCGTGGGTTTGAGAGCAAGAACACGAGAGAGAGAGCAAAGGTGATTTTTTTCTGGAGGTGCGTGGTGATGTGGGATGAAGAGATAAGTGAGGGGGCCCACGTGGGGACCACAACCCACCAGGGCGTGCCTGGGGGTCCTGGCGCGCCCAGGTGGGTTGTGCCCACCTGGTGCACCTCCCTCTGATATTATTTGCACAAAAAAATCTTAAATATTCAGAAAAAATCATATTAAATTTTCAGAGCATTCTGAGAACTTTTATTTTTGGGTCATTTTTTTATTGTACGAAAAACTCAGAAAATAGACAAAACATGGCATTTTATTTTATTTAACTAATAAAAACAAAAAACAAAAGATGGGGACAGAAGGTAGTGCTCACTAAATTCATCAACTTCATACCTCTCAAAAATGATCCATTAATAAGGTTGATCAGGTCTTATTAACAACCACTTTCGATTAGCATGAAACCGAAGAACTTTCGTAAAACACTGAGTCACCTCAATGGGGATATGAATGTCCCCAACAATAAGCATTTCATATTTCTTTTTAATAGTAGGTAGCGGTAGTTAAAACTTCCAATAGTGATTGTCGAAGATTTTTCAATAACATTAATACCATTCACTTGGAATTGTTTCTTCGAAAAGTGCACCGTATGCTCATTACCATTGATATGAAAAGTGACCTTGCTTTTATTGCAATCAATAACAGCCCCTGCAGTATTCAAGAAGGGTCTACCAAGGATAATCGACATGTTGTCGTCCTCGGGCATCTCAAGTATAACAAAGTCAGTCAAAATAGTAACATTAGCAAAAACAACGGGCACATCCTCACAAATACCGATAGGTATGGCTATTGATTTGTCAGCCATTTGCAAGGATATTTCAGTAGGTGTGAGTTTATTCAAATCAAGTCTTTTATATAAAGAGAAAGGCATAACACTAACACCAGCTCCCAAATCACATAAAGCAGTTTTCACATAATTTCTTTTGATGGAGCAAGGTATACTTGGTATTCCCGGATCTCCAAGCTTTTTAGGTACTCCATCTTTAAAAGTGTAATTAGCAAGCATGGTGGAGATTTCAGCTTCCGGTATTTTTCTTTTATTGGTGATGATGTCTTTCATGTACTTTGCATAAGGAGGCATTTTTAAGATATCAGTCAAGCGAGTACGCAAAAAGACTGGCCTCAACATTTCAGCAAAGCGTTCAAATTCTTCATCATCTTACTTTTTAGTTGACTTAGGTGGAAAGGGCATAGGTTTTTGAACCCATGGTTCTCTTTCTTTACCGTTTTTTCTAGCAACAAAGTCTCTTTTATCATATCTTTTATTCTTGGGTTGTGGGTTATCAAGATCAACTGTTGGTTCTATCTCAACATCATTGTCTGGTCCTTTATTATTTGGTTGAGTATCTTCATGAACCTCATCATTATCTTTTTCATTATTAGAAGGTGAGTGTTCACTACCAGATTGAGTTTCAGCATCAGAGATAGAAATTTCATTATCATTATCAGGAGGTTTTCTACTTCAGGTTCACTAGAGGCATGCAAAGTCCTATCATTTTTCTTCTTCTTTTTCTTTTTAGAAGGACTACGTGCATCAGTGTCAACTCTTTGAGAGTCTTGTTCAATTCTTTTTGGGTGTCCCTCAGGATAAAGTGGTTCCTGAGTCATCCTACCTCCCCTAGTCATTACTCTAATAGCATGATCATTGATATTATTATTCATTTCATCTAACAACTCTCTTTGAGATTTAGCAACTTGTTCTAACTGAGTTTGAACCATAGAAGCATGCTTTCCTACACCTCTAACATCATTTGAGATTCTAAATAACAAGTCACTCAGGCGAGCAATCATATCAGAATTGTATTTCAACTGTTTCATAACATTTGCATTGAAGTGATCTTGCTTTCTAATGTAATTTTCAAACTCATAAAGGCATTGGCTAGGATGCATATTGTGAGGATTATCATTATCATTGAATTTCATTAGAGAATTTACCTCTACCACCTTAGGTGGTTATGGTGTATCAAGCCCATGTATCTCTTCAATAGGAGGTAATTTTTTAACATCCTCTGCTTTAATACCTTTTTCCATCATGGATTTCTTTGCCTCTTGCATATCTTCAGGACTGAGATATAAAATACCCCTCTTCTTCGGAGTGGGTTTAAGCGGTGGTTCAGGAAGAGTCCAATCATCATAATTTTTTAATATATTAATCAATAGTTCTTTAGCTTGCCCAATAGTTTGTTCCCTGAAAACACAACCAGCACAACTATCTAGGAAGTCCCTAGAAGCATCGGTTAGTCCATTATAGAAGATATCAAGTATTTCATTTTTCTTAAGAGGATGATCAGGCAAAGCATTAAGCAATTGGAGAAGCCTCCCCCAAGCTTGTGGGAGACTCTCTTCTTCAATTTGCACAAAGTTAAATATTTCCTGCAAGGCAGCTTGTTTCTTATGAGCAGGGAAATATTTTTCAGAGAAGTAGTAAATCATATCCTGGGGACTACGCACACAACCAGGAGCAAGAGTATTGTACCAAGCTCTAGCATCACCCTTTAATGAGAACGGAAATAATTTGAGAATATAATAGTAGCGAATTTTCTCATCATGAGCAAAAAGGGTGGCTATATCATTCAACTTAGTAAGATGTGCCACGACAGTTTCAGTTTCATAACCATGGAAAGGATCAGATTCAACCAAAGTAATTAACTCTGGGTCGACAGAGAATTCATAATCCTTATCATCAACAAAGATAGGTGAAGTAGCAAACTGAGGATCACATTTCATTTTAGCATTAAGAGTCTTTTCTTTATACTTGCATAGTAATTTTTCTAGATCATCTCTGTCCTTACAAGCAAGAATGTCTCTAGTTGCCTCCTCATTCATAACATAACCTTCCGGTACCTTTGGCAATTCATATCTAGGAGGGCTAGTTCTAATAGGTGTTTCAAGATTTTCAGTTTCAAGCTCATCATCAGTTTCAACAATCTCATGATGTCTTACTCTAGCAATTTGTTCATCAAGAAATTCTCCTACTGGAACATTATCATCAAGCAAGGTACTAGCATCATCATGAGTAGCATTCATAGCAGAAGTAGCATCATCAATAACTTGTGACATATCAGAATTGATAGCATGTGGTGGTGTTGCAAGTCTACTTATAACAGAATGTGAATCTAAAGCGGAGCTGGATGGCAGTTCCTTACCCCCCCTCGTCTTAGAGGGAAAAATCTTAGTCTTAGCATCCTTCAGATTCTTCATAGTGATAATTTGATAATAATCCCAAGTGACTCAACAAATATAGCTATGCTCCCCGGCAACGGCGCCAGAAAAAGGTCTTGATAACCCACAAGTATAGGGATCGCAACAGTTTTCGAGGGTAGAGTATTCAACCCAAATTTATTGATTCGACACAAGGGAGCCAAAGAATATTTGCAAGTATTAGCAGCTGAGTTGTCAATTCAACCACACCTGGAGAATAATTATCTGCAGCAAAGTGATCAGTAGCACAGTAGTATGATAGTTTTGATAGTAGTAGCCATAGCAATAGTAACGATAACAGTGATAGCAGTGATTTTGTAGCAAGTGCAATAGTAACAATAGCAGTAGTAACTTAGCAAGAACAATATGTAGGAAAATCGTAGGCATTGGATAGGCGATTCGTTGGATGATATTCATCATGTGACAGTCATAACCTAGGGCGATACGGCACTAGCTCCAGTTCATAAATATAATGTAGGCATGTATTCCGTAAATAGCCATACGTGCTTATGGAAAGAACTTGCATGACATCTTTTGTCCTACCCTCCCGTGGCAGCGGGGTCCATATTGGAAACTAAGGGATATTAAGGCCTCCTTTTAATAGAGAACCGGAACAAAGCATTAACACACGGTGAATACATGAACTCCTCAAACTACGATCATCACCGGGAAGTGTCTCGACTATTGTCACTCCGGGGTTGCCGGATCATAACACGTAGTAGGTGACTATAACTTGCAAGATCGGATCTAGAACATGGATGTAATGGTGATAACATAAATGGTTCAGATCTGAAATCATGGCACCCGGGCCCAAAGTGACAAGCATTAAGCATAGCAAAGTCATAGCAACATCAATCTCAGAACATAATGGATACTAGGGATCAAGCCCTAACAAAACTAACTCGATTACATGATGAATCTCATCAAACTCCTCACCGACCAGCGAGCCTATGAAGGAATTACTCACTCCCGGTGGGGAGCATCATGGAATTGGCGACGGAGAAGGGTTGGTTATGACGAAGATCCAAGATCCCCCTCTCCGGAGCCCCAAACGGACTCCAGATCTGGCCTCCCGATGAAGAACAGGAGGTGGCGGCGGCTCCGTCTCGCGGAACACGATAATTCTTTCTCCCCGATTTTTTCTGGAAAAAATAGGATTTTATAGCGTCGGTTTCAGGGTCTGTGGGGCCACCAGGTGGGGACAACCCACCTGGGCGCGCCTGGAGGGGGTGGCGCGCCCTGGTGGGTTGTGCCCACCCAGGTGCCCCCTCCGGTGGTTCTTGGCTCCAGAAATTCTCTTTTACTGTATAAAAATTCCTCGCAAAGTTTCGTTCCATTCCGAGAACTTTTATTTCTGCACAAAAACAACACCATGGTAGTTCTGCTGAAAACAGCGTCAGTCCGAGTTAGTTTCATTCAAATCATGCAAATTAGAGTCCAAAACAAGAGGAAAATCGTTAGGAAATGTAGATACGACGAAGACGTATCAGTTATCAAGACCTTTTTCTTGCACCGTTGCCGGGGAGCATAGCTATATTTGTTGAGTCACTTGGGATTTATATCTACTTATCACTATGAAGAATCTGAAGGATACCCAAACCAAGATCGTTCCCTCTAGGACGAGGGAAGGTAAGGAATTGCCATCACACTCTGCACTTGATTCACCTTCAGTTTTGAGTAAACTTTCAACACCACCACATGCTATTAATCCTGATATGTCGCAACTTATTGATGATGCTACTTTTGCTATGAATGATACTTATGATGATGCTAGTACCTTGGTTGATGATAATGTGCCACTAGGTGAATTTCTTGTTGAACAACTTGCTAGAGCTAAAGATATTGAGAATGCTGAAACTGATGAAGTCTTTGAAACTGAAAACTATGAAACACCTATTAGGACATAGCTCTCCTAGATTTGAATTGCCTAAGATACCTTAGGGTTATGTTATGGAGGAGGAGATAGCTAGAGACTTTCTTTCTTGCAATGATAGGGACGATCTTAAGAAATTATTATGCAAACTGAAAGAAAAATCTTTGAATGCTAGAATGAATGTGATCCTAAGTTTGCTACTTCACCTATCTTTGTTACTGATAAGGATTATGAATTCTCTGTCGACCCAGAGTTAATTACTTTGGTTGAATCTGATCCTTTCCATGGCTATGAAACTGAAACTGTAGTGGCACATCTTACTAAACTAAATGATATAGCCACCCTTTTTGCTCATGATGAGAAAATTCGCTACTACTATATTCTCAAGTTATTTCCGTTCTCATTAAAGGGTGATGATAAGATTTGGTACAATACTCTTGCTCCTGGTTGTGTGCGTGGTCCCCAGGATATGATTTATTACTTCTTTGAAAAATATTTTCCTGCTCATAAGAAACAAGCTGCCTTACAGGAAATATTTAACTTTGTGCAAATTGAAGAAGAGAGTCTCCCATAAGCTTGGGGAGGCTTCTCCAATTGCTTAATGCTTTGCTTGATCATCCTCTTAAGAAAAATGAAATACTTGATATCTTCTATAATGGATTAACCGATGCTTCTAGGGACTTCCTAGATAGTTGTGCTGGTTGTGTTTTCAGGGAACGAACTGTTGAACTAGCTGAGGAATTATTGAATAATATATTGAAGAATTATGATGATTGGAATCTTCCTGAACCACCGCCTAAACCCACTCCGAAGAAGAGGGGTATCTTATTTCTCAGTCCTGAAGATATGCAGGAGGCGTGTCGAAAGCCACCACACTAGTTTACAGTTTCCTTCTGTGCATTACTTTGCTTTATTCAACGCGAAGTGTTTAACTGCTAGAGAGAAAGCTGGTGCACTAAGTGCTCCCGACCTTGCCATATTACGCCGTGAAGTGCACAATGATCACACCTTTAGCCTAGGGGCTATTATTGCACGACGTCCGCACCTCAATAGAACTAAGTGCAAAATTCATGGTGGTATTTATGCCACTCGCTTAGCGAGTCATTTTAATGTTCAGATACGCCAACATGATTAGCCCTTGCCCCTAGCTTATCTAGATCACCAATCGATGGTGGCTCACCAGTTTACTGATGCTGCTGACTCTTTTCATAACATTCGTTATAAATTGGTATTCAGCAAGGATAGCCGTGATATTATCCCGTTGCCTGCACCTGCACATGCTTAAGTAGCTAGGAGTGGATAATGATTTATCTTGGATGTCAACATGCATTAAAATGGTTGTGATGTAGTATGATGATATGGTATCCTCCTCTGAATGTTTCAAGTGGCTTGACTTGGCACATGTTCACACACGTAGTTGAATCAAAACCAACATAGCCTCCACGATATTTATGTTCATGGTGTTTATATCCTACTCATGCTAGTATGTTGATTATTCATAAAGCATGTTCATGACCGTTTTCGCTCTCTAGCTGGTTGCTTCTCAACCTATTTGCTAGCCTTCAACTGTACTAATTAAGCGGGAATACTGCTTGTGCATCAAAATCCTTAAACCAAAATTATTCCAGATGAGTCCACTATATCTACCTATATGCGGTATTACGCTGCCGTTGCAAGTAAATTTGCATGTGCCACCTCTAAAATTTCAAATGAACATCTGTATTGTGTGCCTGGACCGCTCATGGAGCGACAGGGGGCGGTCAGTATCTTCCATGCTAAGCAGGTTATTCTCATGATGAGTGTTTATTCACTCATCCTTGCACGAGAGGGGCCGGTAATAGGGATGCCCAGTCCTGAAATAAAAAATTGCAAATAATTAAACAAAAATCCCCCAGGACTGCTGTTGGTATGGACGGCACCCACGGATTCGGCTAGCCGTGGATTGTGTTTGTTGGTGGAGGGGGAGTAAACCTTTATTTTTACCGCTTGGGAACCGCCGCTAATGTGTTTAGCATGGAAGATATTGATAACTCTTGGTCGTAACATTAACAGGAAGGGTGCACCTCCGAAAATTATATTTACCTATGATTTAAGCTTTGAGCTCTGGCACCTCTGCAAATCCCTGCTTCCCTCCATGAAGGGACTATCTATTTACTTTTATGTTATTTTATTTTTATGTTGAGTCATCACCTTCTCAAACAAGCACCAGACCTGAGAGCACTATGTTGGAAATATGCCCTAGAGGCAATAATAAAGTGGTTATTATTATATTTCCTTAATCATGATAAAGGTTTATTATTCATGCTAGAATTGTATTGACTAGAAACTTAAATACATGTGTGGATACATAAACAAATACCGTGTCCCTAGTGAGCCTCTACTAGACTAGCTCGTTGATCAAAAGATGGTTAAGGTTTCCTAACCGTAGACATGTTGTCACTTGATAATGGGATCACATCATTAGGAAAATGATGTGATGGACAAGACCCATCCGTTAGCTTAGCATATGACCATTCAGTTTATTGCTACTGCTTTCTTAATGTCAAATACATATTCCTTCGACCATGAGATCATGCAACTCCCGGATACCAGAGGAATACCTTGTGTGCTGTAACACCCCATGTATTAAGCTACAGTAATCACCCTTTTGATTATGCCATGTCATCATGATCAACAGTGCTTAATCATCATTAGTAACATATCTCTTTCCAAATTCAAATTCAAATGGAAATTTAAACTAAAAGTGGAAAATAAAAGTTGCTCAAATCAGAAACTAAATTGTTCATTAAATAGCAAGTAAATCAGAGACAATTCTAAAATTTGAAACCAACATCTTTAAAAATGTTTGAATATCCTAAAATAAATAAAACAGTGGCAAAAACAATTAATTAAATGCCTTTTTCAATTAATAAAATATCAAACTAAATTATTTGGTGACTAGACTTTTTGTGACAGTGCACTAAATTGAAATGCTAAATTAGATGCTAAGTATATGTTTTACTAAAACTAAAATAGAATATAACTAAAATTAAAACAGGAAAGAATAAATAAAAAGAGAAGAAATAAAACAAAACAAAAAGAAAAAGAAAAACCCCAGGCCAACTGGGCCACACGGCCCAACTCCCCCCCTGGACCGATCGGCCCACCCCGCTCTCCCCCTAGCCCCCACCCGACCGGCCCAACTCCTCCCTCTGGCCTATAACCACCCACCCCCGAGAGCAAACCCTAGCCCGATCCACTTCCCCCACCCCACGTCGCCTACTCCTCCTCTGCCCCCCGATCTGGATCGAGGGGATAGACCGCGACGCCGCCGTCCCCTCCGACCCCCTCACCGGATGCCTTCGCCGGACCGCCTCACCATCTCCGTCGCTCGTCTCTGGCCTCCTCCCCAAGGGCTCCATCGAGCCTCGCCGGTGCACACCGGCAACGGGGGTGAGGACCTCGTTTCTTCCCCCTCGACTTTTCCTCTGTTCCTCCGCACGAGCACGCCCTCGCCTCCACTGCTGCAGTCCACCGCTAGCCCCATACATCGCCACCGCCGTCGTGCGCTAGCCGTAGCCACGGCCGAAGCTCTGCTCCCGCGCGACGTGCCTCGCTCCAGGCCGCGCCCTGCCGCGGGACCGCAGCCATCCAACGCACGCGCCCGTGCGGCAACCCCGCCACCCACCGCTGCGCCCGCCGCGCCACTGACCACCTCGGCTCCCGCTGCTGCGCGCGCACGCGCCGTGCCGCCACTACCGCTGCCCGCTACGTCCCGCAGCACATCGGCCGCGCCCAGCCGCGCAGTCCCGCGCTCCCCGCTGGCCGCACCCCTGCCCCGTGGCCACTGCCGCCGCTCGCCTCCGCCCCGCCGCTGCCTGCTCATCGCCGGCGGCCCTCCTCCTCGCCCGCCGGCGCGCATTCCTGTCTGTCGCCGCTGGCCATCACTGCCCAACGCTCGCGGCCGCCGTGCACGTCTGCTGCTCGCCTCGCGCGCCCGGCCACCACCTCCCCTCGCGCTCGCCGCTGCGCCTCCCCTGCTCTCCGCTCTGGCCGCCCCTCCCGTGTGTCGCTCCGGCCACCTGGCCGGCGCCGTGACCGCCGGCGCCCCGCAACCCTCAGTCGGGCGCCCAACGCCCGACGCCCATGCCCGGCTCCACCCGCTAGCGCCCCGCCCCGCTAGGCCTATGGGCCACTGACGTCGAGGCCCACACCCCTGAAATGAAAAAAAAGAAATAAAAAGAAATAAAAATAATAAAAATAATAATTAATTAATAAACTAAATCATTAATTAACTTAATTAATCTGGTTTAATTAAACTTAATTAACCTACTAATTAAACTAATCTGTTAATTAAGCTAAACAGTGTATGACAGGTGGGACCCACATGTCAGTTTGACCCAGTCAACGCCCTGTTGACTGCTGACGTCATGCTGACGTCAGCATACACTGTTTCGGATAATGTCGGAATTAAATAAATAATTAAATTCCAGAAATTGATAAAAACTTTAGAAAATCATATAAATTAATCCGTAGCTCAGATCGAAAAACTTTGTACATGAAAGTTGCTCAGAACGACGAGACGAATCCGAATACGTGGACCGTTCGTCCGTCACACTTCCCTAACTATCCGAACATGGAACCGTTCCCCTCTAGTCATCTGTCTGACAAATGTCCGGAACCGGGAAAACATCCCCGGATGTTTTCCCTCTTCATCTATATCGTGTAGCACCACGTCAAAACACCCCTAGCTTTGCGTAATGTCATGTCATGCTCTTGTTTGCTTTATATTTACTGTTTCCTCCCCCTCTTCTCTCTCGTTAGACCCCGACATCATCCCCGAGACCGACGCAGCTCCGGAGACCGAAGACACCATTGACGACCTTGCCCTTGCCGCCGAGCAACCAGGCAAGCCCCTCCTTTGATCATCCCGATATCGCCTATTCTTTCTCTCTCATGCTTGCATTAGAATGCTGCTGCTACTGCTTTACCTATTCTGATGCATAGCCTGTTTATTGTAACCTGCATTTGAACCCTTACCTGCTTATCATAAACTGTCTAGTATAGGCTGGGTAGAGACCTATCAGTGACCCCACTTATCCCGACTGCCCCGCTAGATTATCAGAAGACCCGAGCAACGGGATCGAAGACTAGGCCCCGGCACCGAACATCACCCCCCCTTAGTTGCAACGACACTGCAGCGTTACTATCGAGTGCCGAGGGTGAAACCTCTTGTAGCACTTCTGATGTTAACTCTGTAGAGTAGCTATTCGGTCGTGGTCATCGAGGGTGATTCCTCCTTCTCCACTTCCGATACGACCCTGTCGTGCAACACTCCAAGTGTGAACCTCGAGGGTGATTCCTCCTAAGTTCACCTTGGCGGTTACATCGAGTGGGCATCCGTCGAGGGTGATACCTCTGATTCCCTTGATGTTATGGACACACGACTACTGTGACTTTACCCCTGCACCCTGTTAGAAACGGGTCGGCCCCGAGGGTGACCCGAGGGAGTTACTTTAACTGCAGGACTGGAGGGACAGGCGGTACTGCCTAGTAGAGGTGGACCTGAGTTCCTGACAGTCTTTTGTGAGACGGGTTGACCTGGATGGTGCCCGAGTGAGAATACGAGGCGTGGCCGGGCATTCTTGGCCCTTGCCGCAAGTCCTCGAGACAGGGCGACGGGGTCACATCGATCGTGAGTCTCTGCTCGTTACCGCACTACCAACACACTTTGATTTGGATATTTGATCTGAGTGGGCCTCTGGCCCGATAGCACTAACCATCACGCGGGAATAGTTATGGGCACTCTGCATCGTAGCATCAGCCGAAAGCTCTGTCAGACGTCCAGTTCAGCCTCGTGGCCGGGCCGGGCCAGTGCCACCCAGGACTGAGGTGGTGCTCGTCCCGACCCTGCACACACCGACCCGGAGTGCACAGGGCGATGGCCCAAGACCCCTGAGGCTTAGGATATAGACCGACGGGGACCTCTCTGCTGAGCTGTAGGTAGGGTTGCGGTGTATCGTTTGGCCGAGGCCGGGCATGACCCGGGAAAAGTGTGACCGGCCGAAGTTAAGCGAGCATGGTGGGTAAGTTGGTGCACCCCTGCAGGGAAGAACTAATCTATGCATAGCCGGATCCTCGGTAACGGACACTCGGAGTTGTATCCCAATCGATAAAACTAGAACTTGAGATGAGACCTGGATATATGGCTCTGGGATTGCTTCTCGCAGGGAGTCGAGAAGGGATCTCAGGACGAGGTTGATGACTGTATGGCTCTGGGATTGCTTTCTCGCAGGGAGTCGAGAAAGGATCTCTGGGTGAGGTTGAGATCATTACTCCTACATTATATTGTACTGTTCTACTCTCTTCTATTGCTGCAAGACCGCTGAAGATGCTAGTCTTCGATAGGACTAGGCCTTCTCTCTGTTCTGGCATTTCTGCAACCCAGTCCACATATACAGCCATTCTTTGATAATGTTGCATATGTAGTGTAGATCCTTGCTTGCTGAGTACTTCGGATGAGTACTCACGGTTGCTTTGCTTTCTTTTTCTCCCCATATCCATTTGATGCAACCAGATGACGGAGCCCCAGATACAGTTGCCCACGCCGACGATCGCTACTACTACCCCAAGGGTGGATACTACTACGAGTTGGCTGACGACCAGGAGTAGGATCGGAGGGTCCCAGGCAGGAGGCCCGCGCCTTTCGATCATAGTGTTTTCTTTTGCCCCGCCTCCTAAGGGCCTATCTGTGTTTTCTTTTATATCTATACTCAGATATCTGATGCTTCCGCTGACGCTTGAATGCGAGCTTATGTATTCGAGCCCTCGAGGCCTCTGGCTTGTAATATAAAGCTTGTATGACATGATTTATGTTTTAGAGTTGTGTTGTGATATCTTCCCGTGAGTCCTTAGGCTTGATCGTGTGCATTTGCATGTATGATTAGTGCACGATTGAGCCGGGGGCGTCACATGTGCTATCAAATGTCACAACGTAAATGGGTGATCATAAAGATGCTCTACAGGTATCTCCGAAGGTGTCTGTTGAGTTGGCGTGAATCGAGATTGGGATTTGTCACTCCGTATGACGGAGAGGTATCTCTAGCCCTCTCGGTAATACACATCACAAGAAGCTTGCAAGCAAAGTGACTAAGGAGTTAGTTACGAGATGATGTATTACGGAACGAGTAAAGAGACTTGCCGATAACGAAATTGAACTAGGTATGGAGATACCGACGATCGAATCTCGAGCAAGTAACATACCGACAGACAAAGGGAATTATGTATGTTGTCATAAAGGTTCGACCGATAAATATCTTCGTGGAATATGTAGGAACCAATATGGGCATTCAAGTCCCGCTATTGGTTATTGACTGATGGCTCCTGTCCGCGTCAGTATTTTCCTCGAAGAGGAAGGGATGATGCAGCAAAACTACGGTAGGTATTTCCCTCAGTGATGAGACCAAGGTTATCGAACCAGTAGGAGAACCACGCAACACTATGTAAACAATACCTGCACACAAAGAACAAATACTTGCAACCCGACACGTAAGAGGGGTTATCAATCCCTCCTGGGTAAAAGATAGATAAATTTGTAGTAGATTGGATAAATAGATCTCGCGGAAACGCAAAATAAAATAAATAACAAAAAATTGCAGCAAGGTATTTTTGGGTTTTTCGAATAATAGATCTGAAAATAAAAGAGGCAAATAATAGATCGGAAAGCAAATATGATAAAGAATAGACCTGGGGGCCGTAGATTTTAGTAGTGGCTTCTCTCAAGAAAAATAGCATACGGCGGGTAAACAAATTACTGTTGGGCAATTGATAGAACTTCAAATAATTATGACGATATCCAGGCAATGATCATTATATAGGCATCACGTCCAAGATTAGTAGACCGACTTCTGCCTGCATCTACTACTATTACTCCACACATCGACCGCTATCCAGCATGCATCTAGTGTTTTAAGTTCATGGAGAAACGGAGTAATGCAATAAGAATGATGACATGATGTAGACAAGATCTATTCATGTAGGAATAGACCCCATCTTGTTATCCTTAATAGCAACGATACATACGTTTCATGTCCCCTTCTGTCGGTAGGATTGAGCACCATAAGATCGAACCCATCACAAAGCACCTCTTCCAAAGGCAAAATCGATCTAGTTGGCCTAACTAAACCAAAGATTCGAAGAAGAAATACAAGGCTATAAGCAATCATGCATATAAGAGATCAAAACTCAAATAACTTTCATGGATAAAATAGATCTGATCATAAACTCAAAGTTCATCGGATCCCAACAAACACACCTCAAAAAGAGTTACATCAAATAGATCTCCAAGCGACCATTGTATTGAGAATCAAAAGAGAGAGAGGAAGCCATCTAGCTACTAACTAAGGACCCGTAGGTCTACAATGAACTACTCACGCATCATCGGAGAGGCACCAATGAGGATGATGAACCCCTCCGTGATGGTGTCTAGATTGGATCTGGTGGTTCTGGAACTTGCGGTGGCTGGAATTGTGTTTCGTCGACTCCCCTAGGGTTTTTGGATTTTTGGGGTATTTATAGGGCAAAGAGGCGGTGCGGGAGGCGGCCGAGGTGGGCACAACCCACCAGAAGCGCACCTGGGCCCCCAGGCGCGCCCAGGTGGGTTGTGCTCCCCTCGGAGCCCCCCTCTGGTACTTCTTTGGCCCAACAGGTGTGTTCTCGTCCAGAAAAATTCTCCAAAAAGTTTCGCTGCGTTTGGACTCCGTTTGGTACTGATATTCCGCGAAGTAAAAAACAAGCAAAAATAGCAACTGGCACTGGGCACTATGTCAATAGGTTAGTCCCAAAAAATGATATAAAGTTGCTATAAAATGATTGTAAAACATCCAAGAATGATAATATAACAGCATGGAACATGCAAAAATTATAGATACGTTGGAGACGTATCAACATCCCCAAGCTTAATTCATACTCGTCCTCGAGTAGGTAAATGATAAAAACAAAATTTTCGATGTGGAATTGCTGCCTAACATGTTCATCACATATTCTTTTCTTTGTAGCATGGACATATGGACTTTTATATGGTTCAACGCAATAGTCTAGTTTTGACATGAAGATTTCAATACTCAAGCATATCAATAAGCAACCATTGTAGGGTAACGCAGCAGAAAACAAAAAATTTCTGACCTACGCACCAGCCCAGGACCACTATGGAGACTGCATACAAGGTTTGATCTTTTTCATTACCGACTCGTAGCACAGCGGAAGTAGAGTCGATGATGATCGGCGGTGCAGATCCCCGCAGCTAGGATTTACAACCTCCGAACCACGAGGATGTATACCCTCATCTGCCCCTCGGACAGCCCTCCGCGAGGCGATCGGACAGTCCCCCGGATGGTGTCGTGGACAGCCCTTCGGGAGGACCTTCGAAACTCCGACAGCCCTTCGGGAGGACCTTCGAAACTCGGACGGTCACTCGGACAGCCCTTCGGGAGGACCTTCGAAACTCGGATGGTCACACGGACAGCCCTTCGGGAGGCACTCTCGAACTAAGACCGAAACTACGATCTCTCTACAGAGTTGCACACATACGGTGTCATCTATCCGGCAGGGCTTCGTCGTCCAGAACTAGTTCCCACTGGAACCCAGACAGCCTTTCGGCTCTATGAAACTATTTCGCTGGGAGGGAGAGAGAAGCCAGATCATGCATGGCACTTCTATGTGAGAAAGAGTGAGTTTTGGGAAGCCCCCTCCACCTCTATTTATAGGAGAAGGAGGGGTGGAGGGGCTGAAATTTCAGCCACATCCATCCATGTCATCTCCAAGATATTTTGGAGCAAAAGCCCAAAAAGGTGGCTTTCCAAAAAGTAACCCAAAAAACACTTTCACTATTCACAACGACATTTTTCAGCGTTCGTTCGAACTGAAAATATTTATGTGGGCTTAGAACATTTCCAGTACCCACTAAAATAATTTTCAACGCGTTCCAGAACAATTCTGGATTAGTGATTTTCATCTGCGAAAAGCATCTGAAGCGGTTCCGGCAGCTCCGTAACATTTCCGGTTTTCACCCCGAAAAATTCCAGAAAGTTTCCAGAATGATTCTGGCACCCTCCAAGAATTATCGGGCATGTGCCGAAATCAATTTGACTTAATGGTATCCCCTGAAACAACTTTTTAGTTTTACGAAACTATTTCGCTATTCTCTCTCCGGAACTCTTCCGTTGTCTCCGAAACTTTTTCGGCGAATTTCTCTCAGACTCCCTGTCTAGTATTCAGCAGATAGATGACCCTTAAGCGTGTGACCCTATAGGTTCGGTGAAGTATAGACATGACCGGAACCCTTTCCGATCAATGATCAACATCGGAGCCGTGGACACCCATATTGACCCCTATACCCACACGAATGAATATTCGAGTGAACCTCCAGTTGCCGTGTGCTATTCCTGTTGCTTCATGATATGTTACAAATACCCGAGGTGAGACATGTTGGCATACCTGTGGATCAATTCCTTGTCCACTATGCCACTTACCTCGTTACCGGTATTGTTCTCTTTTCTCATTACTGTGTTCCAACATCCCTGTGATCAAATCACCCTGTGTCTGGCCAGACGATGATGGATACCGTAACACCGAGAGGGCCCAGAGATATCTCTCCATCATCGGAGGAGCAAATCCCAATCTTGAGCTATCAAGTTACTTAACATACTTTTCCATGAACCCGTAAGCCGCCGTAATAGCCACCCATTTACGGATGACGTTTAACAAACCCCAAAGTTCATGAAGCAAGCATGAAGAAACTCGATACTCTCATGGTCTAAGGAATCATGCAAACGTTAACCATCTCTATGTTATTAACCATTAACTTATGACGAATGTATCTCATAGCAAAACATCAATTCGGGTCGATTCAACACAAATGTTCTGCTAACAATTGTGCCCTCAAAATTGTCGGCATAGTCATGCCCACGATCAGGAAAACAGGATCATCATGCAATACTTGAGCCAGTCATAGAGGCTTGACTAGGAATACATTTTACCGTTTATTATCCCACACGTGCACATGAGTTTCCCTCCAAGCCTCGTTTTATTTGCAGACTCGAGAATCATTGCAGTTATAGCATGGAACATAAACCTAATTATGAACAGGGAGATAATCAATAACATTTATTATTGCCTCTAGGGCATATCTCCTACAGACTCCCACTTGCACTAGAGTTAATAATCTAGTTAATGCTAATGCACTTTACACCTGTGGCACACCGGTGTAAATATGCTTCGCTTGTGGTATAGCCTGATGTCCAACGGATCTGACGACTTCATCTCCGTGTGTATCTTTGCATATCCTCGCGTTTTCACGCTTTCACAAAATTCATATTTTGTGTGGACTTGGCTTTGTATGTATGTGAATCACAGGTCAAACCTGGATTCCTCAGACTGAGTTATGGAGCAACTACTCGCAGTAGTGTCCCATTGATAATAGCCATCTTGGAACCATACTAAGTTCATGAATGAACTATATGATTCAACATCTTCTTTGTCACTTTAAAAGCGGCGACATACTTTGCCTCTGTTATAGAATTCGCCACAGTAACTTGTTTGGAACATTTTCCAACTAGCTGTGCCACCACATTGTGTGTTACACAAAACCCTCTATATAAATCGAAAATCAGATGGAGAAAAGATGAAGACTGTATCGATGTAACATTTTACAACAAACTCTTCATGATCTCCGCTTGCGAGAAAACATGTCATCAGTGCTACTCTAGCACTCAATGACACTTTTCATTGTTGTCCTATGATCAATACTTTTGATCATTTTGGTATCTATACTCGCAACTCCTTGGGAGCATCGGACATATCTGGTTGTTTTACATACCATGGAATACATGATTAATCCAAACACAAGAGTGTGTGGAATTTCCATCATGTATTTTGCTCATCAGTGTTTTGGGACACCGAGTCTTGCAAAAACTCTTTCCATGTGACTTCGGCAAGAATCACTCCTTGACGTTTTTAATGCTAAAAGGTTTTACCATTTTGTCAATATGTATCTTTGCTCAGCCCCATCAGGTAAATCTATCTCCATAGATCATCATGCCTAATATCAAGGCTATTTAGCCCAAGCACTTCATCGAAAAAAACATTTTCAAATGAAGTCCTAATTCGTGTCAAGAAATATATTTCCAATTAACAATGTGTCATGCACACAACGTTTTTAGAAATATTATTAGGCTCCCACTTACTTTCTTGAATCACAAGCATCTTCGTTACCCATTAATGAAGTCAAAACCCTTTTGACCATTTCATCAAAACACAAAGATTCCAACTCCATTTTGCTCTCTTCTGTCCATCGCTGGAACTCTGAAGTTTGCACTTACTAGCATCCTCTGGTTTGACAAAATACCTTGGACTGTAACACATGCAAGTCCTTAGTTCCATTTCCATCAGATGGAAATCCTTTTGTCATCCATGTTTCATATCTCATGATTGAAATATGTATTAATTGCTAGTTCAACCCGAACCGACTTTAAGCATCGCTACGATGAAACAACCTCATCGTAGTCAACTCCTTGAACTTGTTATTTCAACAAGTCAAGCTTTATGGATAAAACATTTTTATCTGTATCAGTTTTAAATTCCATAAATATTCGTTAGACTCTAAGTCTTCTGAAAGGTGTATCAAGGTTTTAATCTTGAATCACTTATATGGAAACTATCTCGGATTGTATTGGCATTTAGCCAATTCCGGAGTCAGGGCCCATCAACGCTTCCTTGTGTATCGTAGGTATACTGTTGTCTAACAACAATATCTTGTTGCGCACCTGAGAGGTTTGCACGAGCCTTGCCTACGTGGTTCAGCTGCAAGTTCGACCGAAGTCCATACATTTTGTTGTAGAGACTTCCATATCAGTCGTAGTAGGAAACTCCGGAATCACTTCCAAGGTTCCTTTCCTTTGACCTGATGACGAAGATACTGGTTATCTCGTCAAGTTGCACTGTCCTCCCACTCACCTTTTGCAAGAACAATTCTCTTTAAAAGCATACCGTTTTGTGGCAAAAAACCTTTGCCTCGGTATAGTGGTGGGGGAATACCCAATGACTTGCGATAACCTACAAAGTAGCACTTGTCTGATTTGCAATAGGTTTGTAACCTTTTACACAAGCCCCATATTCCAAATGTTGAGAAAAGATATAACATGGTTGGGCGTACCATACCATGGCGTCATTTCAACAGACCCGATGGAGCTCTTTTCAATGTAAAAGCCGCAGTCTCTAAAGCATCACTCTTTAAAAGGGATAATGGCAAATTTATTTATGTCATCTTTGATCTCACCATGTCATAAATGGTTCGATTACATCTTCATGGACTTTCCACTCGCAGTGGTGTTCCGGGAAGTGCAAGTTATGAAACCCCTTTCACAACTCATCAGACATTCGCTAAACTTGTAACTCAAAAATTCCTTTCTGTAATAGAATTGTAGAAACATAATTTTGTTGTTACAATAACTTCTTCTTCATTTTTGAAAACCTTTCGAATGATTTCAAAAGATCCAGACTTACGTCTCATCAAGTAAATATCCATATATCTACTTGAGTCATTTCTGAAGATAGATAAATCCACTACTTGCAACAACATTGATTGAACTACACACATCAAAATGTATGATCACCAATAAGTTTGTTGCTCGTTCCTTATGGCTTGTGAACGGTATTTCAGTCACTGCACTTTTCGGAGGAAAGTTGCAAGTGTCAGATGATTCAAAATCAAACGACTTCAAAATCCATCATAATGGAATTCTTCCATGCGGGTTTCTCCAATGTGATCAAATGTAGTGCCACACTTGTGTGGTATTCTCTTAGTCTTATGACATTTAGCGTCAGTGTTATGGATGTATCATATTACTATCAATATTCATAACATACATCCCATCCTATGATGGAAGTATGGCCCTTATGTTATTCATAACACCGAACAATAATTGTTCTATTATGAACAACTTTCTTGCAAAACTTTATGCAAGGGGCTAGAGTGTAAAACTCTAAAATGAATTATGAAAGTAAATATAGAGGTAATGTATTATTATCAATATTCATAACATACTGCTCATTCATAATAAAAGTATGGCCCTTATGTTATTCATAACACCGAACATCAGAAGTTCTCTTATGAACAACCTTCTTGCAAGATACCTTATGCAATGGGCTAGAGTGTGAAACTCTAAAACGAATTATGAAAATAAATACAGATGGTAATACACCAATGGAAGGTACAGCAACATTTACTATGTTCCCTGTGTATACCTAAACCTCATAACTGGCAAGTCTTTTAGGCCGTAGTAGTTCTTACATCGAGTTGCAACAGAATGCAATCGAGCGGGTATCTTTGTGATTAACTCACAATACCCAAGAATCAGTGATTAACAATTTAATCATAATTCCCAAGAACTATATCTTTGACCAGCCTTCTATACATCAAAAACTTGTATGACATTCATACATGAGCTGGATATTCCAGTCTTCTTTCTTTTGCCTTTATACTTCTAACAGTTTAACTTTCAGTATTTCTCCTACTCTCAAAAGAAGCACTCAACTTAAGAGTGGCGTTAGCCCCAGACTTCCTAGGCGTGAAAGTCTTACTAACACCCATCGGACACTTCCTTTCTCTTTAAGTTGTTGTTTTTATTCACCATCATCATATGACAGCGTTCTTCCGGATCCCTCTCTTATCAGTCAAATGCCCAGTAAACACTTTTACTAATATTTTGCAAACAAACATTGCTTTGGATATCTCATATCTTTTAGCCTTTGTCTGTCTCTGAAAATGATTTTCAGATTCCATGAATATCACATAACTATCCAAATTTTCGAAGTTCGGGTCTCATGGAAGCAAACATATTTCACTTGACCGTAACAGAATTTTAGCTTTTGGATCGAAGGACGAGAGTCACATCATCCATAGCATTAGCAGGAGAATACCGAAAGTATGCGATAGGACAAAGTCCTTCTCGGCACTCTTGAGGACAATCCTCACATTACGTTACCAACCGTAAAATTTTAACCAGATATATAAAAGCTATTCAATTTTAACAGGGAAGGTGGAAACACGAGCCATTATTCTACAACTATTATGCAAATCACACTTAGACAGTGTTCAAAATTAATTGCACTGAGAATTTAAACAAGTTAATTCTCCAGTGCGCTCCCACTCAAATCAATATCTCTCATAATTGATTGTGAGTGATACAAGACCCGCATTTCCATTCAACGCCATTGAACGAGATGAACACTGATGGCGTGAACTTCAATCGGTAGGCAAACTTGCCGATCACATCTCTATGTGACCCTTGATCATCTTTTGATGGGCGTGTTCCGAGCTCAGGGAGATCCTTCCAGAATGTCAAGACAACCAAGTGATCTTGCTGCGAGGTCTCAACTCACCCGCCTCACACATCCCTAATTGTTCGCACCCAGGGAGATCCTGTGATACCCCAAAAAGTTAGGTGCCGTGACGGTGCTACACTTGGGAGAACACTAACTACTTGATATTTTTTGGTGACAGATCACCCTAATAAAAGCGACTACCGCGCAATCAAGAAGGGTGCATCATAAGGGATAAACATCTCAGGCAATTCATAATAGCATGATATGGTATAGCCCTTTCTGACGGAGAAGTCTTGTATTTCTTCGTCTTCGGCATTCGCGTCGATGTTCACCTTTGCGAAGATTGCCACCACCTTGTCGATGCACCAGATAATATTGCTACCTCTATAACTAATAAGATAATGCATTACAACAAGGTTGACATGCAGGTCATTTAAAGTGACAATCATATGGCTCCAGCCATCATGCCGAATCATGACACGCATGTCATGTTAATCAATTTACATCATATAGTCATCTCATACATAATCATATTAATATGAACACTGCTATACCACATCATATGCACATGCAAACCCTCCTGCAAAACCAAGTTAGACGGCTCTAATCGGTTCATGCAAGAAAATGTTTTTCATGGCTTCTAAGGTTTCGAAACAAACCGAAGCTACCAACATCCATCATCAAGCATGATTATCCAAGTCACTAGATTAACATTGCGGGGTGTATGAAACATGGGATAATAAAATCTTGAGCCCCATACTGAACTTTGTCATACGCATGACCCCCGTGCAGATCATATCTGCATTGCCCTTTCGTCTGCGAAACATCCATCTTTCTTTAACTATGGTGGAACCCAAAGAACCGTTAGCACTTCGTTGATCTGTTAATCAGCATACTCAGGAGCAGCATGAAAGGATCGCGGATTGCCAGAACTTTGTGAGATTCCACCATGCCATCAAGATCAGGATTATGCAAATTTAAGGGAAGCAACAGGAACATCGGGTACCAGATTTCATCTGCTACCCGCACAAATAATTTTCAGTAATAGAACTCATCTGTTACCTAATTATATTGTGCAACACCCATACATCTCTATGTATTCTAGATAGCAACCTGCATCTACGCATAGCACGGCTCATGATGCCACTGTAGGGTAACGCAGCAGAAAACAAAAAATTTCTGACCTACGCACCAGCCCAGGACCACTATGGAGACTGCATACAAGGTTTGATCTTTTTCGTTACCGACTCATAGCGCAGCGGAAGTAGAGTCGATGACGATCGGCGGTGCAGATCCCAGTAGCTAGAATTTACAACCTCCCAGCCGCGAGGATGTATACCCTCATCTGCCCCACGGATAGCCCTCCGGGAGGCGGTCGGACAGTCCCCCGGACGGTGTCGTGGACAGCCCTTCGGGAGGACCTTTGAAACTCGGACGGTCACTCGGACAGCCCTTCGGGAGGACCTTCAAAACTTGGATGGTCACTCGGACAGCCCTTCGGGAGGACCTTCGAAACTCGGACGATCACAAGGACAGCCCTTCGGGAGGCACTCTCGAACTAAGACCGAAACCACGATCTCTCTACAGAGTTGCACACATACGGTGTCATCTATCCGGCAGGGCTTCGCCGTCCAGAACTAGTTCCCACCTGAACCCAGACAGCCTTTCGGCTCTACGAAACTATTTCGCTGGGAGGGAGAGAGAAGCCAGATCATGCATGGCACTTGTATGTGAGAAAGAGTGAGTTTTTGGCAGCCCCCTCCACCTCTATTTATAGGAGAAGGAGGGGTGGAGGGGCTGAAATTTCAGCCACATCCATCCATGTCATCTCCAAGATATTTTGGAGCAAAAGCCCAAAAAGGTGGTTTTCCAAAAAGTAACCCAAAAAGCACTTTCACTATTCACGACGACATGTTTCAGCGTCCGTTCGAACTGAAAATATTTATGTGGGCTTAGAACATTTCCAGTACCCACTAAAATAATTTTAAACGCGTTCCAGAATAATTCCGGATTAGTGATTTTCATCTGCGAAAAGCATCTGAAGCGGTTCCGGCAGCTTCGGAACATTTCCGGTTTTCACCCCAAAAAATTCTAGAAAGTTTCCAGAATGATTCTGGCACCCTCCAAGAATTATCGGGCGTGTGCCGAAATCAATTTGACTTAATGGTATCCCCTGAAACAACTTTTCAGTTTTACAAAACTATTTCGCTATTCTCTCTCCGGAACTCTTCCGTTATCTCCGAAACTTTTTTGGCGAATTTCTCTCAGACTCCCTGTCTAGTATTCAGCAGATAGATGACCCTTAAGCGTGTGACCCTATAGGTTCGTTGAAGTATAGACATGACCGGAACCCTTTCCGATCAATGATCAACATCGGAGCCGTGGACACCCATATTGACCCCTATACCCACACGAATGAATATTCGAGTGAACCTCCAGTTGCCGTGTGCAATTCCTGTTGCTTTGCGATATGTTACAAATACCCGAGGTGAGACATGTTGGCATCCCTGTGGATCAACTCCTTGTCCACTATGCCAGTTACCTCGTTACCGGTATTGTTCTCTTTTCTCGTTACCGTGTTCCGGCATCCCTGTGATCAAATCACCCTGTGTCTGGCCAGACGATGATGGATACCGTAACACTGAGAGGGCCCAGATATATCTCTCCATCGTCGGAGGAGCAAATCCCAATCTTGAGCTATCAAGTTACTTAACATACTTTTCCATGAACCCGTAAGCCGCCGTAATAGCCACCCATTTACGGATGACGTTTAACAAACCCCAAAGTTCATGAAGCAAGCATGAAGAAACTCGATACTCTCATGGTCTAAGGAATCATGCAAACGTTAACCATCTCTATGTTATTAACCATTAACTTATGACGAATGTATCTCATAGCATAACATCAATTCGGGTCGATTCAACACAAATGTTCTGCTAACAATTATGCCCTCAAAATTGCTGGCATAGTCATGCCCATGATCAGGAAAATAGGATCATCATGCAATACTTGAGCCAGTCATAGAGGCTTGACTAGGAATAAATTTTACCGTTTATTATCCCACACGTGCACATGAGTTTCCCTCCAAGCCTCGTTTCATTTGCAGACTCGAGAATCATTGCAGTTATAGCATGGAACATAAATCTAATTATGAACAAGGAGATAATCAATAACATTTATTATTGCCTCTAGGGCATATCTCCTACAACCATGTCTTTCAAAATATCAACACTAAAGCAAGTTATCCCTAGCCCATCATGCTCAATCATTGATCCATTCATGAAACACACTCGCATATTAGCTATACCCAATGCTCAAGTACGATCATAGTGCCCCTTAGTTGGTGCTTTATAAGAGAAGATGGAGACTCAAAAATAAAAATTGCATAAAGTAAATAGAAAGGCCCTTCACAGAGGGAAGTAGGGATTTGTAGAGGTGCCAGAGCTCAAAGCAAAAAAATAGAGATAAAACATTTTGGGTGGCATGCTTTTCCTGTCAACGAAAACAATCGAGTAGTTCCCAAAACTTTCCATGCTAGATATATCATAGGCGGTTCCCAAACAGAAAATACAGTTTATTCCTTTTTCCACCATGCTTTCACATTTTATGGCTAGCCGTATCCACGGGTGCCGTCCATACCAACACTTTCCAAGGAATTTATTATTTGACAACATAAAGTAAATTCATTTTTCATTTCGGGACTGGGCATCCCTAATACCTTTGCCGTACTCTCGCGCAATGACAAGTGAATAAACACTCATCTTGAGAATAACACATCTAGCATGGAAAAATATCAGCCACCCCCTACCGTTTCATGAGCGGTACGAGCACACAAAAAGGAAATTATTTTGAAAATTAGAGATGGCACATACAAATTTGCTTAGAACAGCACGGAAATACCACATATAGTTAGGTATGGTGGACTCATATGGCAAAACTGGGTTTAAGGATTTTGGATGCACAAGTAGTATTCCTACTTAGTACAAGTGAAGGCTAGCAAAAAGATTGAGAAGCATCCAACCAAGAAACAAAAAATCACATAAGCGAGCATTAAGCATAACTAACACTGAATAATGCACCACAAGTAGGATGTAATTTCATTGCATAACTATTGACTTTCGTGCTTTCATAGGGAATCACAAACCTTAACACCAATATTCTTACTAAAGCACAATTACTCATCAACATGACTCACATATCACTATCATCATACAGCAAAACTATTACAAAGAATCAAGTTTATTTTGTCCAATGATCTTCATGAAAGTTTTTATTATATCCCTCTTGAATATCTATCACTTTGGGACTAGTTTCATATGTTGCTTTTGATAGCTCAAACAAATCTAAGTGAAGAACATGAGCATAGAAAATTTTTTGTTTCTCAAAATAATATAAGTGAAGCATGAGAGAATTTCTTCAAAAATTACTAACTCTCAAATAAACCTAAGTGAAGCATGAGAGCATTTCTTCAAAAATATTAAAGCACACCGTGCTCAAAAAGATATAAGTGAAGCACTAGAACAATTCCATAGCTCAAAAAATTTAAGTGAAGCATAAAGAGTAATTCTAACAAATCATAGTATAATTTTGGATCTCTCAAATAGGTGTGTCCATCAAGGATACTTGTGACAAACTAAAAAGCAAAACAAGCAAAGACTCATATAATACAAGATGCTCCAAGCAAAACTCATGATATGTGACGAATAAAAATATAGCTCCAAGTAAAATACCGATGGTCGTTATAAGAAAGAGGGGATGCCACTCGGGGCATCCCCAAGCTTAGTTGCTTGTTTCTCCTTGAATATTGCCTTGGGGTGCCATGGGGCATCCCCAAGCTTAGGCTTTTCTCACTCCTTATTCCTTCGTCCACCGTGATCTCACCCAAAACTTGAAAACTTCAATCACACAAAACTTAACAAAACCTTCGTGAGATCCGTTAGTATAAGAAAACCAATCTTTACTTTAAGTACTGTAGAAAACCTATTCAAATTTTGTTATTGCATTATATCTACTGTATTCTAACTTTACCATGGCTTATACCCCCCGATACAAACCATAGATTCATCAAAATAAGCACACAATGCAAAGAAAACAGAATCTGTCAAAAACAGAACAGTCTGTAAACACTTGAATTTTACGCATACTTCTGTACCTCCAAAAAGTCTGATAAATTAGGACAACATAGGCAATTTTTGTATCAATCTTGTGTAAAATATGCAGAATTTTTCGTCTCTTCTGTGAATTTTGACAATTATTTTACAGTACATAAAAGTTTCTGTTTTTCAACAGGATCAAATCAACTATTACCAAAGCTATCCCAAAGGCTTTACTTGGCACAAACACTAACTAAAACATAAAGAACACACTTATAACAGAGGCATAATTGTGCAAACACTCAAGAACAGAAAGAAAAAGGCAAAAATAAATTTTATTCATTGGGTTGCCTCCCAATAAGCACTATCGTTTTATGCCCCTAGCTAGGCATAAGATTTTATTGATGGTCACATAAAAGATAAGAATTGAAGCACAAAAAGAGCATCATGAAAAACATGTGAAAACACATTTTAGTCTAACATACTTCCTATGCATAGGAATTTTATAAGAAAACAAATTATCAAGACAAGAAATATATAGCATATGCAAGGAAGAACAAAGAAACAATAGCAATCTCAACATAACGAGAGGTAAATTAGTAACATGAAAATTTCTACAACCATATTTTCCTCTCTCATAATAATTACATGTAGGATCATAATCAAGTTCAACAATATTAGCTATCATATAAAATTTTCTCTTCATGATCCACATGCATAAAAGTTTTATAATCTTCCAAGATAGTGGGATTAACATCAACTAAAGTCATGACCTCTCCAAACCCACTTTTATAAAAAAATCATAAGATTGATCATTCTCCAAAGTAGTGGGATCATTATTACCTAGAGTTGACACTCTTCCAAACCCACTTTCAATATTATTGCAAACACTATTATCAATATCATATTCATCATGAGGCTTGAATAAAATTTTATGATCATAAGAAGAATCACCCCAATCATGATCATTACAACAAGTAGTGGACATAGCAAAATTAACATCCCCAAGCTTGGGGTTTTGCATATTATTAGCACAATTGACATTAATAGAATTTATAGTAAAATCATTGCAATCATGGTTTTCATTCAAAGAGCTATCATGAATCACTTCATAAATTTCTTCATCACAATTTTCAGATTCACGAATCTCAAGCAAAACTTCATAAAGATAATATAGTGCACTCAACTCACTAGCAATTGGTTCATCATGATTGGATCTTTTAAAAAGATTAGAAAGTGGATGGGCATCCATATCAATAGATTTTTAGCAAGCGAAGATGCAAGCATATAGAAGGCACATGGCAACATAAGCAAACAAAAGATCGAACGAGAAAAAGGTGAACGAAAAAGCGGGCGAATAAAATGGCATTTTTTTGTGAAGTGGGGGAGATGAAAGCGAGAGGTAAATGGAAAATAAAGTAAATTGCAAGGAGATGGGATTTGTGATTAGGAACATGATAGATATTGATGATGTCTCCCCGGCAACGGCGCCAGAAATCCTTTCTTGATGGCTCGTGTCCGCGTCAGTATTTTCCCCGAAGAGGAAGGGATGATGCAGCACAGCTACGGTAGGTATTTCCCTCAGTGATGAGGCCAAGGTTATCGAACCAGTAGGAGAACCACGCAACACTATGTAAACAGTACCTGCACACAAAGAACAAATACTTGCAACCCGACGCGTAAGAGGGGTTGTCAATCCCTCCCGGGTAAAAGATAGATAAATTTGTAGTAGATTGGATAAATAGATCTCGCGGAAATGTGAAATAAAATAAATAACTAAAAATTGCAGCAAGCTATTTTTGGGTTTTTGGAACAATAGATCTGAAAATAAAAGAGGCAAATAATAGATCGGAAAGCAAGTATGATAAAGAATAGGCCCGGGGGCCGTAGATTTCACTAGTTGCTTCTCTCGAGTAAAATAGCATACAACGGGTAAACAAATTACTGTTGGCCAATTGATAGAACTTCAAATAATTATGACGATATCCAGGCAATGATCATTATATAGGCATCATGTCCAAGATTAGTAGACCGACTCCTGCCTGCATCTACTGCTATTACTCCACACATCGACCGCTATCCAGCATGCATCTAGTGTATTAAGTTCATGGAGAAACGGAGTAATGCAATAAGAATGATGACATGATGTAGACAAGATCTATTCATGTAGGAATAGACCCCATCTTGTTATCCTTAATAGCAACGATACATACGTGTCATATCCCCTTCTGTCACTAGGATTGAGCAGCGTAAGATCGAACCCATCACAAAGCACCTCTTCCCATGGCAAGAAAAATCGATCTAGTTGGCCTAACTAAACCAAAGATTCGAAGAAGAAATACGAGGCTATAAGCAATCATGCATATAAGAGATCAAAACTCAAATAACTTTCATGGATAAAATAGATCTGATCAAAAACTCAAAGTTCATCGGATCCCAACAAACACACCGCAAAAAGAGTTACATCAAATAGATCTCCAAGAGACCATTGTATTAAGAATCAAAAGAGAGAGAGGAAGCCATCTAGCTACTAACTACGGACCCGTAGGTCTACAATGAACTACTCATGCATCATCGGAGAGGCACCAATGAGGATGATGAACCCCTCCGTGATGGTGTCTAGATTGGATCTGGTGGTTCTGGAACTTGCGGCGGCTGGAATTATGTTTCGTCGACTCCCCTAGGGTTTTTGGATTTTCGGGGTATTTATAGAGCAAAGAGGCGGTGCAGGAGGCGGCCGAGGTGGGCACAACCCACCAGGGCGCGCCTGGGCCCCCAGGCGCGCCCAGGTGGGTTGTGCTCCCCTCGGAGCTCCCCTCTGGTACTTATTTGGCCCAACAGGTGTCTTCTGGTCCAGAAAAAATCTCCAAAAAGTTTCGCTGCATTTGGACTCCGTTTGGTACTGATATTTTGCGAAGTAAAAAACAAGCAAAAAACAGCAACTGGCACTGGGCACTATGTCAAATAGGTTAGTCCCAAAAAATGATATAAAATTGCTATAAAATGATTGTAAAACATCCAAGAATGATAATATAACAGCATGGAACAAGCAAAAATTATAGATACGTTGGAGACATATCATTGACCGAGAAATGTCTCGGTCATGTCTACATCATTCTCGAACCCGTACAGTCCGCACGCTTAATGTTCATTGACGATATAGTACTATATGAGTTATGTGAGTTGGTGACCGAATGTTGTTCGGAGTCCCGGATGAGATCACGGACATGATGACACTACTAGGAGAAAGCCTGCTAGCAGCGCTGGAAATACCTATAGCAGTAGCGCTGCTCGGACTAGCACTACTGGTAAGTATGGTTAGCAGTAGCGCTGCTTCAACTAGCGCTGCTGCTAATTATCTGTAGCGTTGCACCGAAGCAAACACTGCTGCTAAACCAGCGCTGCCGCTAGACGCCTACCAGTGCTACTGCTAATATTGCTTCTTTCACATTTTTATTTCCCCTCTACGTATTTGTGATGTATTTGTGCATGCTCTATACAGTAGTTTCATCATATCATAATGAACATACATTATTCTCATCATATCATACACATATAGTAGTCTCGTCATACCATCATCATCATCATCCAACACAAATATCATCACATCTCAAAAATTGTGATACACAAGTCATGTCATGTCTCGAATAAATGCAACTGCATGGTCATGGCACACACACAAGTTTCATCATCTCTATCTAAACCATGATGTAGAAGAGAAGAGTGATCAGTATGAGCAAGAGCGCGACTATGTAGTACTTCTTGAGGCACCGGTTTTGCTCCCTCTCTTGCCGGAGCGTCCACCTCAAGTAACTATTTTCCGCTTCGGCTCTGCTGTCGAACCCTCTGTGGCTAGCGCCCGGGTACCTGTCCACCTAGGCCTGAGTGTCTGGCCAGTGGTCGTACACTCCTAGAACCCTCCCAACGAATACGGCGTAGCAGTCCTTCACCATCTCTGATCTATGTACCTGCATCACCAGTTGATGACTTCAACGATAATATGCAACATAATGTACTTGAGAAACACAAAGAGGCATAATTAGCAAAATACAAGCAACCTATAGTAAACATAAATAACAAAGTTCCTCATACCCAAACTAATTAACTAGAGCGATGTACGCTAGTTCAGGAGGATGGTTTAATTACATCACAGAGTTTCGCTATGCATAAATTCAAAGTTTTGCCATAGAAAGATAGTAGTGACACATTGTCATCGGCAATCAGTCCTCCATGTCGGCGGTCCAATCTTCATAGTCAGGGAGGAAGCACCGAGCTTGTTGAAAGGCTTCAGGTCCAGACGTTGAGCGAGTAGCAGTGCTCGGACATCATCCCACGTGATTGGCCCATGGTAGAACATCCCTGTTAGTTCGAGGACCTCCTTCATGATCACTTGGGCAGGTTCACACTGTACGTGATAAAACTCAGCTCGGATTCGATGATCCGGTGTGCTTCCTATGCTTGTGGCCCAGTTGACAATCTCGGCATCGTTGGAAGTAGCTAAAATGCGAAGGCGTTGATTATCCCTTCTGTACTCGATCATGTGATGCATGAGGTAGAATCCATCAGCCTTACTGGTGTATGGTTGCTGGATGCAGCAGAAGTCGGTCTTATGGCCGAAACCCAACCCATTCTTCATGTACTTTTTCACCTTGATATATCCACCAGACAGGCTGAAGGTTAACAGGGCACTATCGAGAACACTCTTTATGTGCGTGTAATCCTTTTTCTTGATGTTCTTCGATGAGTCCATGTACATAGCATGGGAGTATTCTGGGTACAGACAGATGAGGACGGTGCCCCCCCCCCCCCCCGTTGCGCAAAATAAGTACACCTCAAATTAGATTATAATGCTTGTAAAGGAATGATTAAAACTTACGAAAGGATATCCGCGGATGACTTACGTGGGATGATAAGGCAGGAGAATCGTTTCCTTGTCCTTATTAGCGATCATGAACTCACCGATGTACTTGCTCGCATAGTCACGGTGCTCTTTGCAGACTCCCAAGAAGCTCTCGTGCATATAGTACAGGTCCGTGATGCAGATATATTTTATGTTCTCGCGCCTGATGATGTAGTTGAGATACAACGCATACATGCGGATGAACTGGAAATCCAGCTTGGTCATGTGGAACATGTCGTAGATGTAGTCAAATCGCAGGATGAACTTATCCGCGGGCCATCTCTCGACGTACAACTTCCCACCCGGCACCTGAGCCGCGTAAAGCGGGTATCCTGGATTTTTCGAGATGAGAAGGCTTTTCTCTCTGGCCAGCACATCTTCATGAAGTCTCCTTAGATCATTGTTCAGTATGTGCTCTAGCACTTTCGAAGGTAGGATCGGGTGGCCGGCGATATGGAAATGCTCTGCATCTTTGACAGGTATTCTGTCTACCTCCCGGGGTTTTAGAGGCGGCTGGCTGCTTGAAGCAGCTCTGGCGCCTTTAGGGCCTTTCTTGTCCGGTCTCCTCCTTTGCTTCTTGGCGGGTGGCGGTAGTGAGCCCACCATACCTTCCCTAACCACCACCCCCAGTGTCGTCGGGCTAATCAGTGGACGGCCCTCAGGTTTTTGTTGCTGGGTAGAGGCGGCATCTGGAGGCATCTCCTGCGAGGATCGCATGAAGAGAGACTTTTTGCATTCTGCCTTAGGATGTTCCGGCTCCGGCAAATCAGGCAGCATCAAGTCATCTCCACGCTCATAGCATGAGTCATAGTCCCGAGCCATCAATCCTCCATCATCATAGGCGGTATTGATATACTTGAGAGGGTCATCATCATCCTCCTCCATGACATCATCAGCATTTGCTTCTTCGACAGGGGCGACGTCATCTGGCACTAATGGAGGCTCTCCCTCGCGTTGTCCGCTATCACCTGCCATGGCAGGTGCAGGTAATTTGGTAGGTGGGGTGGTGTTCATACCTTCTTGAGGAGCTATCGTTGGTGTGCTACCGGGCGCCTCGACACGAAGAAGAGTCTTCGGCCAAGGCAAGAACCAGCTCTTGCATGCGCCAATCCGTTTAGGGGTCTCCTCGTCATCGACTGGTACCGGAGGAGGCAAATCCTCGAAGCCCGCTTTGACATTGGCCACGTTAACCTTGAAGACGCCATGGGGCATCTCTCGGTTGTGGAACATGCGGTCCTTTGGCTTCATGATCATTGCCTTTCCCATGCCCACCTTCTGGCCGTTGATGTCGTACAGTAGGGTGCACGAGGTTTCGTCGGCCTACGAAGACATGTCTGCGACGTCAAACATCCGAAAGGCAACTGAAACAGAAGACTATAGACATGCTGGTGAAAAGGGCATGACGCGTAATTACCGTGTGGGCGTCGAGCTTAGCCAAAGACGAAGCCCCACCGAGCATGCCAGAGACGGAGGTCGGGCTACTATGAACAGGAGCGGGACCTTGTGCGGTTGCATGAGCAGGTGCTGGTGGTGCGATGTTCACCGAATTTCTCCCGACGTAGCTGGGAATGGGAAAGTCCGCCAGCCCTTTATCTAGATTGCTCTTCGACCAATCGATAATTGCCAGAATCAAGCTGGTAATAATGGAAGATTGGAAGTCAGCCGTGACGCCAGCTACCGCTGCATTGACTGCTGCATTGACTACCCTGACCAACTCTTCTTTGGTCTCAGCTTTGGTCTTATTGATCGCAATCGCGACCTTCTCGTTGATGGTCTGTTGAGTAAGCAACCGTCTCTGCCTTCTTTCCTCTGGCTTCTCGTGGTAGCACGTATTCCATGAGGCGCCATCTCCAATGCTGTGCACACGTCCATACGATGGCGGTTTGTCCTCCGAGACCTTTTTCAGTATGTTCAGGGCCCGGTTGAAAAGGGTGTCCCACTTGGGCCTCGCCGACGACTGTGACGACTCGTCGCTTTCGACTGCCTTTTGGTGCTGCTCTTTCTGCAAAAGGAACGTGGATGGTTTACAAAGGTGACAAAACTTGTAGTCGAATTGATTGGAAGCTAATATAATAAGGTGGTAATATAACAATTACCAGAAGTCTCATGAACTTCCTTGTGTTCGGGTCCATGTAAAAGATCTTATTGACGTGGTCCCACTTGTACCAGGCCTTGATCCAGTCATGCTCCTGCGGGTCAGTGAACTCCGCCAAGGGGTCTGGGATTCCGTGACTTTCACGTTCGACGTCCTCCTTGGCCCATATGTGCCTCTTCCCCTCGTAACCATGGCTTCCAAGACGGTGGGGAGGCGTGTTCCTGGCCTGGAGCGCCTTCATTTTCTCCGATCTTTGCTTGACTTCTTCTTTAGCGCAAGTCTCCTTAAATTTTTCAAAGTCCTCTTCCTTTAGTGATGGATTGTCAGCATGAATCTTGGACCATGGTTCATTCTTCGCAATCGCTTTTTTCACCCTAACTTTCTAGGCAGACAAGTCGTTGGTGAATGTCACCATCGCCTTGCTATTTATCTTTGTCATGGGTTCGTCGTCCCACGGATCTTTGCTTTCATCTTGACCGGGGAACATGAACCTATTGTGCAACTTCTTTAGGAGCATGTGCTCCATATGTGGTATCTTCTTTAACTTCTCGTCGTTGATGTTGGCGGTTTCCCTGAGGATGCATCCTAGTTGATTGCCCCAACACGAGCGCGCTTCCTCCGGCGCCGTTGGCTCTAATTTCTTGGGGCGCATCTCCATGACCACAATTTGTCCGATGCCGAGGTCGTTTGGTTTTCATGTCCTCTTCCACTTCGGTGCTTTACCGGCTACGACAGCATCGTTGCCGATCTCAGGGTGGTGTCGGTGCCGGTGCCAGTGTCGGTGCCGGCGTCGGTGTCGGGGTTGGTGCCACTGCCGCCACCCTGCACCCGCAACTGGTGTTCGTCCAGGTAATCGAAATAATGATTTGCTGCCTTGACGGGGTCTTCTTCGAGGTGACCAGAACCCCCGGCTTCGGTGTGGCTAGACATGTTTCCTATTCAACAATTGTAAATAAAAGATATAATGAAGAGAAAAAAGGGGCCTATATTTGGTCGGAATGTTGATTCATTCCGCTTCCGGCAAATCCCGGGCACTCCATATGTCCTAGTTTCTAGCACAAGTCATGCCGAAATTCATGAAAAATTTCGCCATGACCTTTGCTAAAAAGTGGACATATGGAGCGCCTGAAATTTGCAAGAACGGAAATGAATCAACATTCCGGCAAAACATAGGCCACTCGGATATTCTTCGACATTCAACCAACATTGCAAAATCATATAACATCAATGACATATATCATATAACATCAATGACATATGAGCATCACAGGAGCACATATATAAAGCAAGTACACATAGTGAAATGACCTCACTAAACATTGCAAAATAGTGGTCTTCTCAAAAACCAAAAACCTTTGCAAAATGACCTCACTAAACATTTGCTACTGTTTTTTATTTATAGCTAAAAAAGTCTAGGAAGGGACCTACTGTTTTTTATTTATAGCTATTTTATATACCTACAAAAATTGCCTAGCTAATTTCCTAAAAAAATTGCTACTTTTTTTTATTTATAGCTAAAAAGTCTAGGAAGGGAGCTACTATTTTTTATTTATAGCTAATTTATATACCTACAAAAATTGCCCTAGCTAATTTCCTAAAAAAAATTGCTACTGTTTTTTATTTATAGCTAAAAAAATTTGCTACTGTTTTTTATTTATAGCTATTTTATATACCCTAAACTAAATTTCCCTAGCTAATTTTTTTCCTAAATGCTCTCTCTCTCTCTCTCTCTCTCTGCTACTGCCCTAAACAAAAATTTGGTAAACATATTTGCTAAATTTGCTAAATTTGGTACTGCCCTAAACTAAATTCCTACTATCCTAAAAATATCCCTACTGTCCTAATTCCTAATCACAGCAGCAACATCTCATCTCCTAGGGTTCATACGTCCAACTCCTGGCTAGGGTTCATATTAAAGAGAGAGAGAGAGAGCATAGAGCAGAGAGAGAGAGAGGAGGGCAGGGGAGAGGAGAGGGAGAGCCTTACGGGGCGGCGACGAGGTCGAGGGCGGGGGAGAGGGCGGCGGCGGCGAGGTCGAGGGCAGGGGAGAGGGCGGCGGCGGCGAGGTCGAGGGCGGGTCCGCACGGCGACGGTGTGGTCGAGGGAGAGCATGGGCGACGGCCGGCATCAAGGTCGACGGCGGGCAGGGGCGATGGCGAGCAGGGGCGACGATCGGCGACAGAGTGGGGGGAGAGGTGGAGAGGGGGGAGGGAAGGACTTGGCGAAATTTTGAGCCCACGCGGCGGGGGGTTAACTAAAAATAGCAATAGCGCTGGATTAGGATGTTAGGACCCCGATCCTAAGTCACACTGATCTAGCATGTAACACATCATATCACTTTGCGGCCTCACGCACGGTATTCCCACGGGTGCCACCTTACCTGGCCCGAGACCGTTTGCGCCTTTTGGCTCATGTATATGATAGTGTCGCTAGCATCCATATGATAGAGAACCCGGGCTGACATGACTAGTCGTAAACCCAAGGTGGCACTAACTTACAGGGACAGGCATACATGACCCAGCAATGCACGTGTCGGTCATCAACGTATGAACCCAAGTCGTAGCAGCTACAAGGACTTAAAGGAACAACGCGTGACATTTCCCGAAGGGACAGACACAGGAGCAAAGAAGGACACATGCCGATCATCCCATGTGTTCTGGAGCAGTAGCAAGCTACCATGGCTTAGTGGAAGCACTAGGAGACATTTCCCCATAAGAGAGGCTACCAAGAATAAACAACTAGATAGTCGGATCCCACACATACCAAGCATTTCAAAAATCATACACACAATATGCTCGATATGTGCAAATACAACATGGCATCACAACAAAACTCTACGACACAAAGTATTTATTCATAAGGCTCAGAAGAGGCATACATAGTAAGAATTACAATCATGGGGCACATGACCCAACATACAGAGCATACAGGCAAAGGAAGCATAAACATGTCTGGGTACAGACATTTGAAAAGGAAGAAGGCTTTAGAGCCTGACTATCTACAAGACCCTCCCAAGGGTACAAGATCATAGCTGAGGTATCAAGCTAAACGTCGAAGTCCATGCGGAACTACTAGAGAGACTGAAGTCTCTCTGCAAAAACATAAATTAAGCAAACATGAGTACAAATGTACCTAGCAAGACTTACATTAGAACTAGCTATATATGCATCAGTAACAACAAAGGGGGGTGGTGGAGTTTAACTACAGCAAGCCAGCTTTGACTCGGTGGCTATCCTATACTACGACTGCAAGTAACTCTTTTGAGGTGGCGCACACGAGTCCGAATATTCACCATATCAATACACCACTATGGATCCGCTCCCGTCTCCCTACGAGAAGGCCATCCATAGCACTCACGCTTATCTTGCGCATTTTAGAGTATCCACTTTCACTTGTCTATGAACTGCATAAGCAACCCAGTAGTCCATTACCGCGGATGCGGCTATTCGAATAGATCATTTATAACCCTGCAGGGGTGTACTTCTTCACACATGTTTCCACCACTTAGCGTCTGCACACGACATGTGCTCGGCAGACTTCAAGCGAAAGTCGACGTGGGTGTAGACCACGACCTGACTAACCACATAAGTCCCTAGTCTAGGTTTATCGCCTATTCAGGTTCCATCCGCAGGGAGTCCGGCCGAGGTTGCCACTACGGCCCCGAACGATGTGTGCAGGGTTCCCGAGGCACCAAACGGGCGACCCGGTACACCGTGCCACTTGCCTACCGCATCATAGCCCACCCCTTCGGTCAGCGCTACGCAAGGTCTCCAGCACACTACAAACACAAGAAACTACTTGCAACTCCTGGACAAAGGACAGGGGGGTTAATAAGTCGAGCGGGGTCATATTTCAGGGCCCAACGTGTGGTAGTAGATGTTCTTGGATCACAAACACAAAACTCAGTTCCTGAGGACGGTTTCAATGAGACAACCCACCATGTACTCCTACATGGCCTCTCACCGCTACCTTTACCAAATCGTGTTCACACACTTAGCTCTCATCAGTAGGACATGATGACCACATTCCAATTCATCCCCGATGAATCAGACCTGACACAACTCTAAGCAATAGCAGGCATGACAAGCAAGCAAAAATGAGTAGGCACATCATGGCTCAAACAACTCCTACTCATGCTAGTGGGTTTCAACTATTTACTGTGGCAAAGACAGGTCATGCAGAGGAAAGGGGTTCAACTACCGCAGCATGTAACAGTTGAATCGTTGTTATCCTAATGCAGTAAAAGAGAGTAGGAGCGAGAGAGTGGGATTGTATCGGAATGCTCAAGGGGGGGTTTGCTTGCCTGGCACTTCTAAAGATAGTAATAGCTCTTCATCGGTGTCAACGATCACAACGTCGGAACAACGTCCACTGAGAGGGAACGATACCGGCAAACAGAGAAGGAACACAATCAATGCAATGCAACAATATGATGCATGAATGTGACATGGCAATATGCTGTGATTTGAGCTAATGCAGCTAGCAACAGGTGGGTTTGAGTTGATTTGAACCAAAGGTTCAAATTCAAACTTAACATATGAATTTTTCAAAGTCCATTTAGTTGTTTTGAACTAAACAGCAAGATTAACTTGTTTTATCATGCATGAAACCAGTGCCATTGGATAGATTGAATTTTTCTGATCATTTTTCATATATAAATTATTCCATTTGGAGTTACAGTTGAATTTCTATGATTTTTGGAAGTTTAGGACATTTTCTGAAAATAAATAAATCATTTAGATTTATTTAAAATCCAAAAAACATTTATGATGTCAGCACTGCATTAGCATGACATCAGCAGGTTAACAGAGGTCAAACGGGTCAAACCTGACCAGTGGGACCCACTGGTCAGTGTCACAGTGCTGGTTAGGGTCGCTGACATGTGGGCCCAGTCAACGGCCACGTCAGCACGGTCAATGCTGACGCGTGGGGCCTCTGTGGTTAGTTAAACCTAAACAGGAACTAAAACATGGTTAATTAGGCAGCGAGGCCCGGCTGTCAGTGTCCCTAGGGGTTAATTAGCGGGGCTGTTAGCGGCTAATGATGTTGCCACATCAGCATGTCGGAGTTGAACGCCGGCGAGCACACAAACGCGACGGTGTCGCTCAAGAACGCGCTACGGCCGGTGGTTTGGCACGCTGAGGGCACCAGGGTGTAGCCCTTACTCGCCCACATCAAGAGGCAACAAAGTTGGACGCGGGGGTCGTCGGAATCAACGATGGCGACGAGGTCTGCGGCGGCCGTGGTTCGGGCGTGCTCGAGAACGGCGATGTGGTGCACCGTAGGACGAGTAGGTGGTGGTTTTTGGCTCCTGGGAGGAAGCGGAGCAAGGTGTCATGCTCGGTTTCGAGCCTCAGTGGCTGCAGCGACGGCGGCGACATCGCCAGCGGCGTGGAGCTCGCGGACACGGTGGGGGTCGGAGCTAGAGCGCGTGCAGGAGTGAGGGAAGAGGGGCAAAAGCAAGGGGAGCTCACAGGGGGTCGGACGGCGGTCTCAGCGGGCTCGGGGACGGGCTAGAGACGAGGTGCGGTCGCCGGCGATCTCGACGGCCGAAGGAGGAAGGAGAGGTCGGGGACAGCGCGTCGGGGCTCTTCCGGTCGCGTGAGCCGACGGAGAGGACGAGGGCGGCATGGCGGAGCTTGAGGGCGCGTCGGAGAGGCGACGGGGTGGCGGTGGACGCGGCAACAGCGGGCGGCGGCAACAGCGGCGTCTGGCTGCGGTGGTGTAGAGGCGAGGGAGAGAGCAGGGGAGGAGTGGGGTGTCGGCTGGATCGGGACGGCTCTGGGGTGTTCACCCACGTGTCCAGGGGCTCGGCGGCAAGCAGGAGGAGGCGTGGTGCCTCGCGCGCGCGTGCGCTGTCCCGCCTCTGCCTACTGGCAGAGGTTAGGGATGACTGGCACCAGGCCAGGTGGGCTGGGCCTGCACAGGTGAGGCCCAGTTGAGCATTCTCTCTCTCCTGCTTTCTGTTTTTATTTCTGTTTTCTATTTCTTTTGTCTGTTTCTGATTTAGTTAAAATACTAAATCACTTCCAAAACTCCTGAAAATATTTGTGGGCACCTTTTGAATTATTTCCAACAGCCCTCAAATCATTTAAGAATAATTTGAGCATTTAAAATATTTATAGCATTTAAATGCCCAAATTCATATACTTTATGATTTAATTCAAAAATCCAGAATGGTCCTAGAAATATGTGCACCATTTTTGGCAGAGGTTTTCAACCAATCCAAAAATGATGAACTTTTCTGAAGGGCATTTTGGGTTCATTGAGAATATTTTTATTTGAACCTAGTTGATTTGATCTGGTGCTAGGGTTTGAACAATCCCCATTTCAACTTTTCAAATAAATTTAGACATGATGCATGGATGCTTGTGCAACTAATTACAATCAATTCTAGGGCTGTGACAACTCACCCCCACTAAACAAGAATCTCGTCCCGAGATTCAAGATGTGAGGTAAGAAGACAGAGGGGACAAGGCCAACACAATCTTCATGATCCAGATTGAACTTCATAAGAATGTTGATTGCTTGCATCATGTTGATCTTGACATCCTGGCTTTCGAGATCTTTGTCCAACACAATGACGACAGAAGAAACTCTACAGGAATCGATCTTCTCAAAGATCGAGCAACTCAAGATCAACTCATGGAGTGAGACGTTGAAACATCTCTTGAGCTGAGACCCAAAACACACATCGAGAGGGATGGAAGAAACATATGGCGGAGGTTCAATTTGGTAGGCAACAATTCCACACTTAGGTAGATGGTGAGTATGTGTCAAAGTAACGAGGAGACAAATTGCCATGATTCCATAACGGGGCACCTTAGAGAAGGTGAGTCATAGAATTATTCCCTTAAGTGGAAAAAAGAATTACTTTTGATACATAGTTCATTGAAACTCTCTATACCAGCCTAAGGCAAATCACAACCGATCGTTTGAAGGAGTTCGACAGAATGGCATATTCCGACTAGAATGGATGATGTGGACTACCTTGTTGAGGACAACGCAATGGATGATTTCTTCTTATCATCGAGAAAGGATAGGGCCCAGGGTAAGCCCACTTTTGAGGATGATCCTGAATAACAATTACTGAAAAGGCAGACCGTAGTTAAATGGCACAAAGGCGGGTGCAAGCTGGGAACAAAATGCAAATGCTGGGAATGTTCCAACCATCATATCTGCCTGAGATTCAGATCTGGTTGGTAATGGGATATTTCAGACAGCATATCTTGAAAAAGAAAGGTAGCAACACAAATCGACGAGATGACGTTGCGAGATTCTCGGGAAATGGACTATGGTAGTAAGCTCCAAAACATGAGCGGGTTCTGCTACACACATGTGAACACATTGTCCCAGACAAGCATGACCATGTAGTAGTCTTATAATAAAACACTACCGAGTTCAGGTGGGGAACCATCATTAATGACATCGAAGTCTCCGCGCGGAAGTCTAAAGTATTCACTTTAGAA
The DNA here is from genome assembly GCA_011799875.1 of Thinopyrum elongatum. Lineage (NCBI taxonomy): Eukaryota > Viridiplantae > Streptophyta > Magnoliopsida > Poales > Poaceae > Thinopyrum > Thinopyrum elongatum. The sequence continues at coordinate 60,985,659 of CM022301.1, read as the reverse complement.
CAGACTCCTTTATCTTGAACAATTCAATCAGTGGCTTGGTGTGCTAGGTATAGATATAGAGTGAAGGTTGCAAGTCTCCAAACCACAGAATACTTCACACATATGCATGACTGACTTGGGATGATTCCAGAGGAAGCAAAAACCAGCTTTCTCGAATTCACGGCGGCAACTTGCATCGAATGCACGTGAACTTAGAGGAAGTCACTACTTTCATCCAACATATCCTTCATGATCGGGACACAAAGAAAATGCTTACACAAGTTTCCAACACTAGCTTATATGTTCATCATGAATCATGGAGGAGATAACAATGTTGCCGATGGGCTCAACAACAATTCGTCCAGCCTTCCATATAGATGGAATTCCATAATTAAGTGAACACGGTGATAGCATTGGCCAGACCAAAAGATATAATGGTGTATGCTCGAGGGATCAACCACGAGTAAGACAACATTACGAACATCGTTGGTTCTGATTTGACTTGACGATAGCCCACACTCAAACCAAGGTTTTGACAAGACAATAGATCCAACAACTGATCACGAGGACCAATCGATGAAGATATCATCTTTATTCAACACACACACACACACACAATATATCCCTTTGAATGAACTAAGTCAGATAAAGATTTTATCTTCCAACTCTCCAAGTTGTTGTTTGGCTTAACCAACTAGCTCAGGGGTATCCAACACAGATTCTTGGAGAAAGAGTGGTTTATTGGAAAACCAACTTGATCACGTACTCAACATATCGGTCAGGAGACAACCTGGTGATACTTCCAAGAAGATATTTGGAAAATCACGAACCACAGACATGTTAAGATTGAGAACAATCTTGTTTTTTAGGGCAAGATGACATGATCAAAAGAGTGAGGGATTGACACAATCCTAACTCACTGATCGAAGAGTGCACCAGAAATAAGGACTAGCTAGCACGATTAATATTAGAGTGGTGATTCAATAGGCAACACGCTAAAGATGAGAATATTTCCCTTTAACTACCAAGCAACGGAGTTGCTAGGAGTATTGATTTCACACATCACAATTCACTTGTCGGTATTCCGATTACAATAACACGGGGACTGAGAAATGAGCAATGATGGCGAAGAGTATCACTAAATCAAGAATTCATAAGAGGTGGTGCAATTCTCATGACATTCCTGACATAAAGGGGGTAATACTCTAGGGGTAGGACAGAGCAAAAGCTGGATTGGCATTTTGATCTGCGGAATACAACTGCTTTAACCCAATCCAAGAAATGAATGAGGTACTGGAGTTTGTTTCTCCTAGTCATTCCGAAATAGAATGGCTTGACGGACCACAAGAATAATAGGCACCGATGAACACGAATGCAGAACTACTCCTGACTATCAATTGATAGACGAGGGCCAGAATACAGCTACAAAGGGAATAACTCAAGAAACACATGATTTTCTGAGTTGTGGATGCATAGACTAACATGTTGAACGAAGCTCAACACATTTCTTCCGGATAACCCATGCAGAAGAGGGAGGACTGGCAGAGTTACAATTATAATGGAGAGCTCATCAAGATGTAGGAGATATGCCCTAGAGGCAATAATAAATGTTATTATTTATCTCCATGCTCATTATTATGTTTATGTTTCATGCTATAACTGCTGTGGTTCCCGAGCCCGTATATCCATAAAGGCTCTGGGGAAAACCCATGTGCATGTGTGGAATAATAAATGGTAAAATGTATTCCTAGTCATGCCTCTAAGACTAGCTCAAGTGTTGCATGATGATTATGTTTTCCCAATCATGGGCATGTCTATGCCAGCAGCTTTGAGGGCACAATGTTAGAAGAACATTTGTGTTGAATCGACCCGATTGACGTTATGCTATGAGTTACATTCGTCACAAGTAAATGGTTAATAACACAGAGATGGTTAACGTTTGCATGATTCCTTAGACCATGAGAGTATCGAGTTTCTTCATGCTTGCTTCATGAACTTTGGGGTTTGTTAAACGTCATCCGTAAATGGGTGGCTATTACGGCGGCTTACGGGTTCATGGAAAAGTATGTCAAGTAACTTGATAGCTCGAGATTGGGATTTGCTCCTCCGATGATGGAGAGATATATCTGGGCCCTCTCGGTGTTACGGTATCCATCATCGTCTGGCCAGACACTTTGTGATTTGATCACGGGGATGCCGGAACACGGTAACGAGAAAAGAGAACAATACCGATAATAAGGTAACTGGCATAGTGGACAAGTTGTTGATCCACGGGGATGCTGACATGTCTAACCTCGGGTATTTGTAACAGATCGTGAAGCAACAGGAATAGCACACGGCAACTGGAGGTTCACTCGAATATTCATTCGTGTGGGTATAGGGTCAATATGGGTGTCCACGGCTCCGATGTTGATCATTGATCGGAAGGGGTTCCGTGTCATGTCTATACTTCACCGAACCTATAGGGTCACACGCTTAAGGGTCATCTATCTGCTGAATACTAGACAGGGAGTTTGAGAAAATATCACCAAAAAAGTTTCGGACACCGAAAAGGTTTCGGACAGCGGAAAAGTTCCGCAGAGAGAGGTCACCGGATGAGTTCCGGTGAAACTGAAAAGTTGTTTCAGAGGATACCATAAAGTCAAATTGGTTTCAGCACATGCCCGATAATTCTTGGAGGGTGCCAGAATCATTCTGGAAACTTTTGGGAATTTTCTGGAAGAAAAACCGGAAATGTTCTGGAGCTGTCGGAACCACTTCAGATGCTTTTCGCAGATGAAAATCACTAATCTGGAATTGTTCCAGAATGGGTTGAAAATTATTTTAGTGGGTACTGGAAATGTTCTAAGCCCACATAAATATTTTCAATTCGAACGGACGCTGAAAAAAGTCGTCGTGAATAGTGAAAGTGCTTTTTGGGTTACTTTTTGGAAAGCCACTTGTTTGGGCTTTATCCCGAAAGATCTAGGGATGACATGGATGGATTGGGAGGCCCTCATGGGGGCCCCCCAAGGGGTGTGGCCGGCCACACTTAGGGCTCCACCATGGAGCCCCTCTTGTTCCTTGGTTTCACCTTTATGCCCTTGGTGGAAGGACTTCATTCATGTACTTTTGGGTTTTATTGTAAAACCACCCTACCCCTTGGGATTTCCTATAAATAGAGGTGGAGGGGCAGCCCTCCACACTCACTCCTTCTCACATACACATGCCATGCAATGATCTGGCTTCTCTCTCCCTCCCCGCGAAATAGTTTCGTAGAGCCGAAAGGCTGTCTGGGTTCCGGTGGGAACTAGTTCTAGACGACGAAGCCCTGCCGGATAGATGATACCGTATGTGTGCAACTCTGTAAAGAGGACGTAGTTTTGATCTTAGTGCCCGAGGGACTGTTCGAGAGTGCCTCCCGAAGGGCTGTCTAAGTGACGGTCCGAGTTCTGTGAGTCCTCCCGAAGGGCTGTCCGAGTGATCGTCCGAGTTTCGAAGGTCCTCCCGAAGGGCTGTCCGCGACACCGTCTGGGGGACTGTTCGACCGCCTCCCGGAGGGCTGTCCGAGGGGCAGATGAGGGAGTACATCCTCGCGGTTGGGAGGTTGTAAATCCTAGCTGCGGGGATCTGCACCGCCGATCGTCATCGACTCTACTTCCGCTGCGCTACGAGTCGGTAACGAAAAGATCAAACCTTGTATGCAGTCTTCATAGTGGTCCTGGGCTGGTGCGTAGGTCGAATTTTTTTTGTTTTCTGCTGCGTTACCCTACAGTGGCATCATGAGCCATGGTATGCGTAGATGCAGGTTGCGATCTAGAATACATGGAGATGTATGGGTGTTGCACAATATAATTAGGTAGTTGATGAGTTCTATTACTGAAAATTATTTGTGCGGGTAGCAGATGAAATCTGTTACCCCATATTCTTGTTGCTTCCCTGAATTTGCATAGTCCTGATCTTGACGGCATGGTGGAATCTCACAAAGTTCTGGCAATCCGCGATCCTTTCATGCTGCTCCTGAGTATGCTGATTGACAGATCAACGAAGTGCTAACAGTTCTTTGGGTTCCACCATAGTTTAAGAAAGTTGGATGTTTCGCCGACGAAAGGGCAATGCAGATATGATCTGCACGGGGGTCATGCGTATGACAAAGTTTAGTATGGGGCTCGAGATTTTATTATCTCGTGTTTCATACACCCCGCGATGTTAATCTAGCGACTTGGATTATCATACTTGATGATGGACGTTGGTAGCTTCGGTTTGTTTCGAAACCTTAGAAGCCACGGAAAACAAGTTTTTGCATGAACCGATTAGAGACGTCTAACTTGGTTTTCCAGGAGGGTTTGCATGTGCATGTGATGTGGTATAGCAGTGCTCATAATAATTTGATTATGTATGAGATGACTATATGATGTAAATTGATTAACATGACCTGCGTGTCATGGTTTGGCATGATGGCTGGAGCCATATGACTGCACTTTAAATGACCTGCGTGTCGACCTTGTGTAATGCACTTATTTTATTAGCTATAGAGATAGCAATATTATCTAGTGCATCGACAAGGTGGTGGCAATCTTCGCGAAGGTGAACACTGACACGAATGCTGAAGACGAAGAAATACAAGACTTCTCCGTCAGAAAGGGCTATACCATATCATGCTATTATGAATTGCCTGAGATGTTTATCCCTTATGTTGCACCCTTTTTGATTGCGCGGTAGTCGCTTTTATTAGGGTGATCTCTCACAAAAATATCAAGTAGTTAGTGTTCTCCCAAGTGTAGCACCGTCACGGCACCTAACTTTTCGGGGTACGACATGTACACATGAGTACGAACGATTAGGGATGTGTGAGGCGGGTGAGGTCAGACCTCGCAGCAAGATCACTTGGTTGTCTTGACGTTCAGGCAGGACATTCCTGAGCTCGGAACACACGCATCGAAAGATGAACAAGAGTCACATAGAGATGTGATTGGCAAGTTGGCCTACCGATTGAAATTCATGTCATCAGTGATGAACCCATCAATGGTGTCGAATTGAAATGCGGATCTTGAAACACTCACAATCAATTATGAGAGATATTGATTTGAGTGGGAGCGCACTATAGAATTAACTTATTTAATTCTTAGTGCAATTAATTTTGAACACTGTCTAAAGTGTGTTTTGCATAATAGTTGTAGAATTATGGCTCGCATTTCCACCTTCCCTTTTTAAAATTGAATAGCTGTTAAATATCTGGTTAAAACTTTACGGTTGGTAACGTAATGTGAGGATTGTCCTCAAGAGTGCCGAGAAGGACTTTGTCCTATCGCATACTTTCGGTATTCTCTCGCTTATGCTATGGATCATATGACTCTCGTCCTTCGATCCAAAAGCTAGAATTCCGTTTCAGTCAAGTGCAATATGTTTGCTTCCATGAGACCCGAACTTCGAAAGTTTGGATAGTTATGTGATATTCATGGAATCTGAAAATCATTTTCAGAGACAGACAAAGGCTAAAAGATATGAGATATCCAAAGCAATGTTTGTTTGCAAACTATTAGTAAAGGAGTTTACTATGCATTAGACTGATAAGAGAGGGATCTAGAAGAACGCCTGTCATATGATGAAAGGTGAATAAAACAACAACTTAAAGAGAAAGGAAGTGTCTGAAGGGTGTTAGTGAAACTTTCACACCTAGGAAGTCCAGGGCTAACGCCACTCTTAAGTTGGGTGCTTCTTCTGAGAGTAGGAGAAATGCTAAAAGTTAAACTGTTAGAAGTATAAAGGCAAAAAGAAAGAAGACTGGAATATCCAGCTCATGTATGAATGTCATACAAGTTTTTGATGTGTAGAAGGCTGGTCAAAGATATAGTTCTTGGGAATTTTGGTTAAACATGTTAATCACTAATTCTTGGGTATTGTGAGTTAATCACAAAGATACCCGCTCGATTGCATTCTGTTGCAACTCGATGTAAGAACTACTATGGCCTGAAAGACTAGCCAGGGATGAGGTTTAGGTATACACAGGGAACATAGTAAATGTTACTATACCTTCCATCGGTGTATTACTGTCTGTATTTATTTTCATAATTCATTTAGAGTTTTACAAACTCTAGCCCATTGCATAAGGTATCTTGCAAGAAGGTTGTTCATAAGAGAACTTTTAATGTTCGAAGTTATGAATAACATAAGGGCCATACTTTCATTGAGAATGATATGTATGTTATGAATAATGATATTAATATATTACCTCTGGATTTACTTTCATAATTCATTTTAGAGTTTTACACTCTAGCCCCTTGCACAATGTTGTTGCAAAAGGGTCGTTCATAAAAGAACAATTGTTGTTCAGTGTTATGAATAACATGAAGAGCCATGCTTCCATCCAGATGGGATGTATGTTATGAATATTGATAGTAATATGATACATCCATAACACTGACGCTAAATGTCGCAAGACTAAAAGAATACCACACAAGTGTGGCACTGCATTTGGTCACATTGGAGAAACCCGCATGGAAAATTCCATTATGATGGATTTTGAAGTCGTTTGATTTTGAATCATCTGACACTTGCAACTTTTCTCCAAAAAGTGAAGTGACTGAAATACCATTCACAGGCCATAAGGAATGGACAATGAACTTATTGGTGGTCATACATTTGATGTGTGTAGTCCGATAAATGTTGTTAGTAGTGGATTTATCTATCTTCAGAAATGACTCAAGTAGATATATGTATATTTACTTGATGAGACGTAAGTCTAGATCTTTTGAATTCATTCAAAAGGTTTTCAAGAATGAAGTAGAAGTTATTGTAACAAGAAAATTATGTTTCTACAATTGGATTGCAGAAAGGAATATTTGAGTTACAAGTTGAGCGAATGTCTGATGAGTTGTGAAAGGGGTTTCATAACTTGCACCTCCCGGAACACCACTGCAAGTGGAAAGTCCGTGAAGATGTAATCGAACCATTTATGACATGGTAAGATCAAAGATGACATAAATAAATTTGCCATTATACCTTTTAAAGAGTGATGCTTTAGAGACTGTGGCTTTTACACTGAAAAGAGCTCCATCAGGTCTGTTGAAATGACGCCATGGTATGGTACGCCCAACCATGTTATATCTTTTCTTAAACATTTAGAATATGGGGCTTGTGTAAAAGGTTACAAACCTATTCCAAATCAGACAAGTGCTACTTTGTAGGTTATCCCAAAATGTTGGGTATTCCTCCCTCACTATGCCGAGGCAAATAGGTTTGCCACAAAGAACGGTATGCTTTTTGAAGAAAATGGTTCTTTCAAAAAGGTGAGTGGGAGAATAGTGCAACTCGACGAGATAAACAATATCTTCGTCATCAGGTCAAAGGAAAGGAACCTTGGAAGTGATTCCGGAGTTTCCTACTGCGACTGATACGGAAGTCTCTACAATAAAATGTATGGACTTCGGTCGAACTTGCAGCTGAACCACGTAGGCAAGGCTCGTGCAAACCTCTCAGGTGCGCAAACGAGATATTGTTGTTAGACAACAATATACCTATGATACACAAGGAAGCGTTGATGGGCCCTGACTCCGGAATTGGCTAAATGCCAATACAATCCGAGATAGTTTCCATATAAATGTTTCAAGATTAAAATCTTGATACACCTTTCGGAAGACTTAGAGTCTAACGAGTATTTATGGAACTAAAAACTGATACGGATAAAAATGTTTTATCCATAAAGCTCGACTTGTTGAAATAACAAGTTCAAGGAGTTGACTACGATGAGGTTGTTTCACCGTAGCGATGCTTAAAGTCGGTTCGGGTTGAACTAGCAATTAATACATATTTCAGTCATGAGATATGAAACAAAGGATGACAAAAGGATTTCCATCTGATGGAAATGAAACAAAGGACTTGCATGTGTTCCAGTCCAAGGTATTTTGTCAGTCCAGAGGATGCTAGTGAGTGTGCAAACTTCAGAGTTCCAGCAATGGACAGAGGAGAGCAAAATGGAGTTGGAATCTTCGTGTTTTGATGAAATGGTCAAAAAGGGTTTTGAATTCATCAGTGGGTAACGAAGATGCTTATGATTCAAGAAAGTAAGTGGGAGCATAATAATATTTCTAAAAACATTGTGTGCTTGACACATTGTTAATTGGAAATAAATTTCTTGACACGAATTAGGACTTCATTTGAAAATAGTTTTTCGATGAAGTGCTTGGGCTAAATAGTCTTGATATTAGGCATGATGATCTATGGAGATAGATTTACCTGATGGGTCTGAGCAAAGATACATATCGACAAAATGCTAAAACCTTTTAGCATTAAAAACGTCAAGGAGTAATTCTTGCCGAAGTCACATGGAAAGAGTTTTTGCAAGACTCGGTGTCCCAAAAACACTGATGAGCAAAATATATGATGGAGATTCCACACACCTTCATGTTTGGATTAATCATGTATTCCATGGTATGTAAAAACAACCAGATATGTCCAATACTCCAAAGTTGTTGCGAGTATAGATACCAAAGTGATCAAAAGTTCTGATCATGGGACAACAGTGAAAAAGGGTCATTGAGTACTATAGTAGCACTGATGACATGTTTTCTCGCAAGCGGAGATCATGAAGAGTTCGTTGTAAAAGGTTACATTGATACAGTTTTCATCCATGCTCCAAGCGATTTTCGATTTAAATTGAGGGTTTTTGTGTAACACACAATATGGTGGCACGATAGTTGGAAATTGTTCCAAACAAGTTACTGTGGCGAATTCTATAACAGAGGCGAAGTATGTTGCCGCTTTTAAAAGCGACAAAGAAGATGTTGAATCATATAGTTCATTCATGAACTTAGTATGGTTCCAAGATGGCTTTTGTCAATGGGACACTACTGCAGGTAGTTGCTCCATAACTCAGTCTGAGGAATCCAGGTTCGACCTATGATTCACATACATACAAAACCAAGTCCACACAAAATATGAATTTTGTGAAAGCGTGAAAACGCGAGGATATGCAAAGATACATACGGAGCTAAAGTCGTCAGATCCGTTGGACATCAGGCTATACCACAAGCGAAGCATATTTACACCGGTGTGCCACAGGTGTAAAGTGCATTAGCATTAACTAGATTATTGACTCTAGTGCAAGTGGGAGTCTGTAGGACATATGCCCTAGAGGCAATAATAAATGTTATTATTTATCTCCATGCTCATTATTATGTTTATGTTCCATGCTATAACTGCTGTGGTTCCCGAGCCCGTATATCCATAAAGGCTCTGGGGAAAACCCATGTGCATGTGTGGAATAATAAATGGTAAAATGTATTCCTAGTCATGCCTCTAAGACTAGCTCAAGTGTTGCATGATGATTATGTTTTCCCAATCATGGGCATGTCTATGCCAGCAGCTTTGCGGGCACAATGTTAGAAGAACATTTGTGTTGAATCGACCCGATTGATGTTATGCTATGAGTTACATTCGTCACAAGTAAATGGTTAATAACACATAGATGGTTAACGTTTGCATGATTCCTTAGACCATGAGAGTATCGAGTTTCTTCATGCTTGCTTCATGAACTTTGGGGTTTGTTAAACGTCATCCGTAAATGGGTGGCTATTACGGCGGCTTACGGGTTCATGGAAAAGTATGTCAAGTAACTTGATAGCTCGAGATTGGGATTTGCTCCTCCGACGATGGAGAGATATCTCTGGGCCCTCTCGGTGTTACGGTATCCATCGTCGTCTGGCCAGACACTTTGTGATTTGATCACGGGGATGCCGGAACACGGTAACGAGAAAAGAGAACAATACCGATAATGAGGTAACTGGCATAGTGGACAAGTTGTTGATCCACAGGGATGCCGACATGTCTAACCTTGGGTATTTGTAACATATCGTGAAGCAACAGGAATAGCACACGGCAACTGGAGGTTCACTCGAATATTCATTCGTGTGGGTATAGGGGTCAATATGGGTGTCCACGGCTTCGATGTTGATCATTGATCGGAAGGGGTTCCGTGTCATGTCTATACTTCACCAAACCTATAGGGTCACACGCTTAAGGGTCATCTATCTGCTGAATACTAGACAGGGAGTCTGAGAAAATATCACCAAAAAAGTTTCGGACACCGAAAAGGTTTCGGACAGCGGAAAAGTTCCGCAGAGAGAGGTCACCGGATGAGTTCCGGTGAAACTGAAAAGTTGTTTCAGAGGATACCATAAAGTCAAATTGGTTTCGGCACATGCCCGATAATTCTTGGAGGGTGTCAGAATCATTCTGGAAACTTTTGGGAATTTTCTGGAAGAAAAACCGGAAATGTTCTGGAGCTGCCGGAACCACTTCAGATGCTTTTCGCAGATGAAAATCACTAATCTAGAATTGTTCCAGAATGCGTTGAAAATTATTTTCGTGGGTACTAGAAATGTTCTAAGCCCACATAAATATTTTCAGTTCGAACGGACGCTGAAAAAAGTCGTCATGAATAGTGAAAGTGCTTTTTGGGTTACTTTTTGGAAAGCCACTTGTTTGGGCTTTATCCCAAAAGATCTAGGGATGACATGGATGGATTGGGAGGCCCTCATGGGGGGCCCCCAAGGGGTGTGGCCGGCCGCACTTGGGGCTCCACCATGGAGCCCCATTTGTTCCTTGGTTTCACCTTTATGCCCTTGGTGGAAGGACTTCATTCATGTACTTTTGGGTTTTATTGTAAAACCACCCTACCCCTTGGGATTTCCTATAAATAGAGGTGGAGGGGCAGCCCTCCACACTCACTCCTTCTCACATACACATGCCATGCAATGATCTAGCTTCTCTCTCCCTCCCCGCGAAATAGTTTCGTAGAGCCGAAAGGCTGTCTAGGTTCCGGTGGGAACTAGTTCTGGACGGCGAAGCCCTGCCGGATAGATGATACCGTATGTGTGCAACTCTGTAGAGAGGTCGTAGTTTCGATCTTAGTGCCCAAGGGGCTGTTCGAGAGTGCCTCCCAAAGGGCTGTCCAAGTGACGGTCCGAGTTCTGTGAGTCCTCCCGAAGGGCTGTCCGAGTGACCGTCCGAGTTTCGAAGGTCCTCCCGAAGGGCTGTCCGCGACACCGTCCGGGGGACTGTTCGACCGCCTCCCGGAGGGATGTCCGAGGGGCAGATGAGGGAGTACATCCTCGCGGTTGGGAGGTTGTAAATCCTAGCTGCGGGGATCTGCACCGCTGATCGCCATCGACTCTACTTCCGCTGCGCTACGAGTCGGTAACGAAAAGATCAAACCTTGTATGCAGTCTTCATAGTGGTCCTGGGCTGGTGCGTAGGTCGAATTTTTTTTTGTTTTCTGCTGCGTCACCCTACACAAGAGCACTCTGGTTGTGATCTTCTGGTTCAAGGAAGAACTTCTGCCATAAGTAGTTCATGGTATTTGGAAGAAGGATGTACCACGGACCTCAAGGGCTATCGCAAACGTTACTAATATCCTAAAGAAACTAGCAAACACTATCAACATGAAGTAAGTAGAGTGAATCTTGGGTTCAGGAACCCACAAATAGAATGCCTACTAACTAAATGGCATCACGGGATGCTTTCGAAGATGATGGCCAGAATTATCACACTGAGAACACAAAGCATAGCTACCTTACTAGGTGGTTCTCTAGGATACCCTAGTGTCATAATAATAGCTCCAACATATATGTCGAGGCAATGAAGTGCCTCAACACACTGATTAATGTGGTTAATCTGGCCCAAAGGAACAACGGGAACGGAAAGAAGGAATTTGCAAATGCATCAGACTATTTAGAAATCTGGGATGACTCAGACAGCATAACGGCTGTAAATGCTCAAAAAGGATTTGAGACATCCTGCAAAATGGTGGCATAACCACTCAACATCACATATCAAGGTTCTGGGTCCAACTAACAACATACTGAGGTAGTAGAAACTGAACTGAGGCTTGAAACCAACAATCCTAAGAGTCTACAGATTAGTAACACGTGAACCTGATAGAAGAGAAGCCTAATCCTTAATCCCCGTAGAAAAGAAGAGGGTGACTCAGATCAGAAGGACATAAGGTAAAGGAGTAAAAAGAGCCTTATGTTCCCTTCCACAATCAATTCCCCTATATAACTAAAGAATTACTAGACTCAACTTCGACCAGTTTGGCATGGTAATCCTACAGGCAGTCAGGCTCTGATACCAAAGCTGTCAGGACCCCGATCCTAAGTCACACCGATCTAGCATGTAACACATCATATCACTTTGCGGCCTCACGCACGGTATTCCCACGGGTGCCACCTTACCTGGCCCGGGACCGTTTGCGCCTTTTGGCTCACGTATATGATAGTGTCGCTAGCATCCATATGACAGAGAACCCGGGCCGACATGACTAGTCATAAACCCAAGGTGGCACTAACTTACAGGGATAGGCATACATGACCCAGCAATGCATGTGTCGGTCATCAATGTATGAACCCAAGTCGTAGCAAGCTACAAGGACTTAAAGGAACAACGCGTGACATTTCCCGAAGGGACAGACACAGGAGCAAAGAAGGACACATGCCGGTCATCCCATGTGTTCCGGAGCAGTAGCAAGCTACCATGGCTCAGTGGAAGCACTAGGAGACATTTCCCCATGAGAGGCTACCAAGAATAAACAACTAGATAGTCGGATCCCACACATACCAAGCATTTCAAAAATCATACACACAATATGCTCGATATGTGCAAATACAGCATGGCATCACAACAAAACTCTATGACTCAAAGTATTTATTCATAAGGCTCCGAAGAGTCATACATAGTAAGAATTACAATCATGGGCCACATGACCCAACATACAGAGCATACAGGCAAAGGAAGCATAAACATGTCTGGGTACAGACATCTAAAAAGGAAGAAGGCTTTAGAGCCTGACTATCTACAAGACCCTACCAAGGGTATAAGATCATAGCTGAGGTATCAAGCTAAATGTCGAAGTCCACGCAAAACTACTAGTGAGACTGAAGTCTCTCTGCAAAAACATAAATTAAGCAAACGTGAGTACAAATGTACCCAGCAGGACTTACATCAGAACTAGCTACATATGCATCAGTATCAACAAAGGGGGGTGGTGGAGTTTAACTGCAGCAAGCCAGCTTTGACTCGGTGGCTATCCTATACTACGACTGCAAGTAACTCTTTTGAGGTGGCGCACACGAGTCCACATATTCACCATATCAATACACCACTATGGATCCGCTCCCGTCTCCCTATGAGAAGGCCATCCATAGCACTCACGCTTATCTTGCACATTTTAGAGTATCCACTTTCACTTGTCTATGAACTGCATAAGTAACCCAGTAGTCCATTACCGCGGACGCGGCTATTCGAATAGATCATTTATAACCCTGCAGGGGTGTACTTCTTCACACATGTTTCCACCACTTAGCGTCTGCACATGACATGTGCTCGGCAGACTTCAAGCGAAAGCCGACGTGGGTGTAGACCACGACCTGACTAACCACACAAGTCTCTAGTCCAGGTTTATCACCTATTCAGGTTCCATCTGCAGGGAGTCCGGCCGAGGTTTCCACTACGGCCCCGAACGATGTGTGCAGGGTTCCCGAGGCACCAAACGGGCGACCCGGTACAACGTGCCACTTGCCTACCGCATCATAGCCCACCCCTCCGGTCAGCGCTACGCACGGCCTCCAACACACTACAAACACCAGAAACTACTTGCAACTCCTGGATAGAGGACAGGGGGGTTAATAAGTCGAGCGGGGTCATATTTCAAGGCCCAACGTGTGGTAGTAGCTGTTTTTGGATCACAAACACATAACTCAGTTCCTGAGGATGGTTTCAATGAGACAACCCACCATGTACTCCTACATGGCCTCTCACCGCTACCTTTACCAAATCGTGCTCACACACTTAGCTCTCATTAGTAGGACATGATGACCACATTCCAATTCATCCCCGATGAATCAGACCTGACACAACTCTAAGCAATAGCAGGCATGACAAGCAAGCAAAAATGAGTAGGCACATCATGGCTCAAACAACTCCTACTCATGCTAGTGGGTTTCAACTATTTACTATGGCAAAGACAGGTCATGCAGAGGAAAGGGGTTCAACTACCGCAGCATGTAACAGTTGAATCGTTGTTGTCCTAATGCAGTAAAAGAGAGCAGAAGCGAGAGAATGCGATTGTATCGGAATGCTCAAGGGGGGGGGGGGTTTGCTTGCCTGGCACTTCTAAAGATAGTAATAGCTCTTCATCGGTGTCAAGGATCACAACGTCGGAACAACGTCCACTGAGAGGGAACAATACCGGCAAACAGAGAAGGAACACAATCAATGCAATGCAACAATATGATGCATGAATGTGACATGGCAATATGCTGTGATTTGAGCTCATGCAGCTAGCAACAGGAGGGTTTGAGTTGATTTGAACCAAAGGTTCAAATTCAAACTTAACAAATGCATTTTTCAAAGTCCATTTAGTTGCTTTGAACTAAACAGCAAGATTAACTTGTTTTATCATGCATGAAATCAGTGCCATTGGATAGATTGAATTTTTCTGATCATTTTTTATATATAAATTATTCCATTTGGAGTTACGGTTGAATTTCTATGATTTTTGGAAGTTTAGGACATTTTCTGAAAATAAATAAATCATTTAGATTTATTTAAAATCCAGAAAACATGTATGATGTCAGCACGACATCAGCAGGTCAATGGAGGTCAGCCGGGTCAAACCTGACCAGTGGGACCCACTGGTGAGTGTCACAGTGCTGGTTAGGGTCGCTGACATGTGGGCCCAGTCAACGGCCATGTCAGCACGGTCAAAGCTGACGCGTGGGGCCTTTGTGGTTAGTTAAACCTAAACAGGAGCTAAACCATGGTTAATTAGGCAGTGGGGCCTGGCTGTCAGTGTCACTAGGGGTTAATTAGCGGGGCTGTTAGCGACTAATGATGTTGCCACGTCAGCACGCCGGAGTTGCACGCCGACGAGCACACAAACACGACGGTGTCGCTCGGGAACACGCTACAGCCGATGGTTTGGCGCGCTGAGGGCACCAGGGCGTAGCCCTTACTTGCTCGCATCAAGAGGCAGCGGAGTTGGACGCGGAGGTCGCCGGAATCAATGCCGGCGACGAGGTCTGCGGCGGCCGTGGTTCGGGCGTGCTCGAGAACGGCGATGTGGTGCACCGTAGGACGAGTAGGTGGTGGTTTTCGGCTCCTGGGAGTAAGCGGAGCATGGTGTCGTGCTCAGTTTCGAGCCTCAGTGGCTGCAGCGACGGTGGCGACATCGCCGGCTGCGTGGAGCTCGCGGACATGGTGGGGGTCGGAGCTAGAGCGCGTGCAGGAGTGAGGGGAGAGGGGCAAAAGCAAGGGGAGCTCACAGGGGGTTGGACGGCGGTCTCAGCGGGCTCGGGGACGGGCTGGAGACGAGGTGCGCTCGCTGGCCATCTCGACGGCCGAAGGAGGAAGGAGAGGTTGGGGACAGCACGTCGGGGCTCTTCCGGTCGCGTGAGCCGATGGAGAGGACGAGGGCGGCACGGCGGAGCTCCAGGGCTCGTCGGAGAGGCGAGGGGGTGGCGGTGGACGCGGCAACAGCGGGCGGCGGCGACGGCGGCGTCCGGCTGCGATGGTGCAGAGGCGAGGGAGAGAGCAGGGGAGGAGTGGGGTGTCGGCTGGATCGGGACGGCTCTGGGGCATTCACCCACGCGTCCAGGGGCTCGGCGGCAAGCAGGAGGAGGCGTGGCGCCTCGCGCGCGCGTGCGCTGTCCCGCCTCTGCCTACTGGCAGAGGTTAGGGATGACTGGCACCAGGCCAGGTGGGCTGGGCCAGCACAGGTGAGGCCTAGTTGAGCATTCTCTCTCTCCTGCTTTCTGTTTTCTATTTCTTTTGTCTGTTTCTGATTTAGTTAAAATACTAAATCACTTCCAAAACTCCTGAAAATATTTGTGGGCACCTTTTGAATTATTTCCAACAGCCCTCAAATCATTTCAGAATAATTTGAGCATTTAAATTATTTATAGCATTTAAATGCCCAAATTCAAATACTTTATGATTTAATTCAAAAATCCAGAATGGTCCTAGAAATATGTGCACCATTTTTGGCAGAGGTTTTCAACCAATCCAAAAATGATGAACTTTTCTGAAGGGCATTTTAGGTTCATTGAGAATATTTTTATTTGAACCTAGTTGATTTGATCTGGTGCTAGGGTTTGAACAATCCCCATTTCAACGTTTCAAATAAATTTAGACATGATGCAAGGATGCTTGTGCAACTAATTACAATCAATTCTAGTTCTGTGACATAGGATCCAGCGCTATAGCTAACTTAGCTATAGCGCTGGGTCCTAATCCAACGCTATTGCTAACTATTCCAATTTTTAGTTTTTTTTATTCTAAAATACACATAGCAGTAGCGGTGGATTAGGATCCAGCGCTATAGCTAACTTAGCTATAGCGCTGGTTCCCAATCCAGCGCTACTGCTATTTTTCTTTTCTTTTTATTATTTTCCTTTTCTAGTTTTTAGTTTTCTTTTCTTTTTATTATTTTCCTTTCCTTTTCTGTTTATTTTTCTTTTTCTTTTGTATTGCTTTCTCCCTTTTGTTTTTGTTTTTTTGTTTTTCTCCCGACGACGGCCTCGCACGCAGTCGACGAGAACGTCTCCCTCCCACACTGCGCGAATATCACCGGAACCATGCATGTGGTGGTAATTGAAGGGGATACGATGTATACATCATTTGACCGATAACGGTTACTTAAGTGCGTACACAAAATAGATACATATATATAAATGATGGTTTCTCAGCTGCGTCGACGATGTTTCACATTGAGCTTCTTCCCTTTCTTGTTCGTTGTCGAATAATTGAGCCCCTCGTTGTGACTTTTCCGGCACCATGGAGTACGATCTTTCTTAGGTAATGTAGTATTGATTCTTCTTTTCACGTATGCTTCATCGTCATCGTCATCTTCCCTCATCGGGTTGCCGTATTGGTCGTAGTCTTCCTCGTTGGCGACTCCATCCATTCCGATGATGCTCCTTTTGCCTCTCCTCACGACAACACGGCTGGGATTGGTCGGGTCGGTTATGAAGAAGCATTGTGTCACGTGCTTAGCTTGTACCCATGGCTCAGTTTTGGTGATGACGTTAACGTTCACGGTAGCGCTCTTCGCGTCGGGTATAGACATGGTAGTGAAATACTTGTTTTCTCTTACAACGTCCTTGGCCCATCTGACACGGAACATCGTCGCATCATGCATTCCAGCGTAGTCAAGCTACCAGATCTCTTCGACACTTCCGTAGAATCTTTCAGTTGTGCCGTTGGCGTTGGTCACGCATTCAATCATCACCCCTGAGTTCTGGTAATCACTGTCCATGTCTTTGGCCTCCGTGTAGAACGTGTACCCGTTGATATCATATGCCTGATACACTGGTGTAGAGACGTGCTATACAAACGGTTTTTACCCCCTTTCCGCGATGGAGTTTTAAACCGTCGCCTAGTGAGTGTGTGCGATAGGGGGGGTCCTTCCCACGACCCAGAGACCGTCAGGGATAGGCCCTCTGGCCACACCAGCAGGGGCAAAATGAGCTCGTGTGCGATCGGGTGAGGCATCGAAGCCCAATCATTTCTGTTTGTATGTACATCCCACACAGTGAATCCCAGAAAAACATTTCCGTTCGTATGTATATCACACATAGTTTTTGTGTGGAAATGTTTGTGCAAGGTGGCCTAACGCAAACAGTTCTCTGCCGGAAGCCGTGTGTGATTGTTAGTTGATCCAACACGCCTACTTTCTAGAAACCATGTGGGTTCTTTGAGTTCATTGCCCATGGTGTTGTCTGAGTAACCGTTTGCAATAGAAAACCCCAATAAGCAGGGTAATTATCCTATTATTTGATAATCCATCTAGTAATCAAATTGAAATTTCTTATAAAACACACCATATATTTCATATCCGTATAACGGCAACCAGGATTTCATAATCGAATTACATCAGATAGCTTCAGCACTCAGTTACAACCAAAGAGGGATATAGCTAGCTACACCATTACACAACAGCACCAAGTTTTACATGCAACATCGAAAACCTTTGGAAAAGTAGCATCATACGCGGTAAATAGACAGATGAATCTCATCTGGGAAACTGCAGAAGCGGAAGGCGAATATTGAGCCTTCAGTGATGTTGAATGTCCTTGCAAGTTTAGGCCAGTGGCTATGGATAATTGCCCGCCCAACCTTCGTCCTCTTCAGGAAGACTTCAATATTGTACTGTGGGTGTTGAATGAATACCTTCCTCGCCTCTTGACCATGCAGGTGGTTTGAGAGGTAATCATCGGTGAACTGCTTTGAAAAGTACTGAAAACAAAGATATGCATAAATCGCTGTTATAAATTTTGAAATGGCGCAAGGGGTAAAACCAAGGTAAAAGAGTTAGTACCATCCTATAGTTGACTGATGTCTTCTTCATTGTACAAACAAAGATCTTGCTGTTATTCGTTGCAAGTTTCTTTATCCTAACAATATTTCTGAGTTTCTTGACTTGACTAATATTCATAGAAATCTCATTTCCCCATATGCAAAATGGGTCGAACAATGGGTCTAAGCCTCTGACAGCAGGACCTACATGTGCAAGACCAAATTGTAAGAAACCTAAATATTAGAATGATTCCTGCAACTGCACAATAATGTGCTATTAGCGAAAGGACCATGCATGAGCAAACCTCGATGGTAAACCATAGTGTCTCCCATTGTTTCCCTGCAACACATATAAGGTTAACTGAGAGTTGCCATACTATCAGTAGAATATGTATTGAGTACAGCCAAATTCGATTTATTTCTGACATGCATAACAATACAAAATTGTACGCACAACAAATGAAAATCAAATTGCAGAATTGAACCAAACAGTTAACTGAACAGCAGACCAAATGAACCAAAACAGTTAACGTAACCAAGAATGCTTGAGAACAGTACTACAAAATATAGCAATTGTTGGACCAAACTGTTAACTGAACATTACATTTCAGAATATCAGATTGCATATTAACATTACAAAGGACAAATCACTAGAAGGCACTGGCGGTGGCCTCCAGAAAATAGCACGACCTGTATTTTAAAGTAGACAACCGCGTGGCGGTGTCAACGGTGGACTCGAAGACGAGGTGCTCCTCCAAGATCTGGCGGTCAGCACGCATCGCAGCCATAGCGACCTCGTCCGCGCGTGCGGCCGCGATTTGCTTCTCCGCTGCCAGATGCTACTGAGCTCCATGTTATATTGCGTACAAAATGGCTGTGGGCGGCGCTTAATTGGAGGACGGGGCCAGTGGTTTCGGCGGAAGGTGTCGCGCCGTCGGTCGGGGCATGTGGGACGGGGAAGGAGGAGGATGGTGTGGGTGGGGTGTGGATTACCTGACCATATCGACGAGGCCGCGCTGCAAGAAGAAGGGTCACCAGCGAGGAGGCGGCGCTGCAAGAAGAAGGGTCACGGGCGAGGAGGCGGCGCTGCAAGAAGAAGGGTCGCCGGCGAGGAGGCGGCACTGCCAGTAAGCAGCAGTGAAGGTTTGAACTTGGAAAGCAAGGAGGAACAGTGAAAATGTGGCTTTTGGTGGGGTGGGGGGATAGATATTCCTGCGGTGGCAGAAAATTTTCGCTCGGTGCCGCGAGAAACTGGCGCGCAAGTGTGGTTCAAGCGCGGGCGGTGGACTGTAGACGACAAAGCTTCCTGTCTAAGCTAGAAAAGACGGTGCGCTAAGATATTTTATATCGCATCCCACACAATTCTTGCTAGTAAACTGTTTGTGGTATACCTAATTTTTTCATTCTGTTTTGAAAGACAAAATGGTGTTACGGAGGGAAGGGATGGTGTTTGAATTGCTAGAACATTTATCTAAAGTGAACATGCAACTATATGAGTGTCGTGTTAAAATTTGGAATTATTCCGGGTTTGTTTGGCATTTTTATGCATTAATTGAGTTTCTAGGCATTTAATGTGCATAATTCAAAATTGAACTACAAGCACATGCTCCAATGCACCAAAGTTTGTTGAAAAATCACATGTGTGTCTTTGGGTGAATTTATAGGTCCCATGCAAGAATGGGAATGAAATTCAAACATCTGGGCGTCGTGGCTCGGCCGGAAACATTGAGAAACTTAGTTTTTAAATTCCTGTAAATACCAAACTCGCCTGAAAATCATGAAACTTGGCATGGTGTCAGTTCATGGCACCAACATGCTGTGGTAAAAAAGTTGGCCGAATTGGGACAAGTTTTGGTATAAGCTTCTTGCAAATTGGAGCTTCTCTCAAGAAGGCGTGTGGTTTCGAGAGGGAACGTGTCACCTTTGTGTGCGAAACGACATACGCTGCCCCCCCTCTTGATTTTTTTACAGAGCAAACATAGAACTATATGAGTGTCATGTTAAAATTTGGAATTATTCCGGGTTCGTTTGGCCCTTTTTATGCATTAATTGAGTTTCTGGGCATTTAATGTGAATAATTCAACTTTGAACTACAAGTGCATGCTCCAGTGCACCAAGGTTGGTTGAAAAATCACATGTGTGTCCTTGGGTGAATTTCTAGGTCCCACAAAAGAAATGGGAATGAAATTCAAACATCTGGGCGTCGTGGCTTGGCCGGTAACATTGAGAAACTTGGTTTTTTAAATTCCTGTCAGTTCAAACTCGCATGAAAATCATGAAACTTGGCATGGTGTCATTTCATGGCACCAACATGCTGTGGTAAAAAAATTGGCCAAATTGGGACAAGTTTTGGTATAAGCTTACACTACAAGAAATATGTCAACTTGCGACCATCACTATTGGTCGCTGAAAGGTCATTATTTTTCATTTGCGACCTTTTTGTGACCAAAAACAGATGGTCAAAAGCTGACAGTCATTAATGGAAATTAACGACCTTCTTTGTGATATGTAAAAGGTCGTTGGTTCTACGACCAAATTTTTGGTCACTGGCAGCCTCCCCAGGCCACGTAGGATCCAGCGTGGCAAGCTAACGTGGATAAGAATCAGCCCGGTCCAATTCGGTGTTTTACATGGGCCGAGCCCATTAATTCAGCCTTTTTATATTTTTTTTATTAATTTTAGTCAGCCACATGGGCCAGGCCCAACATTTCAGCCTTTTTATCTTTTTTTTCTGCCAAATTATGTTTAACCAAATGAGTCCAGCCCAATGTTTTTTAGGCTTTTTCTTTCCTGGGCCTTGGCCTTTCCACATTCATTTATTTTCGTTTCATTTTTTTACCCAAAATATTTGTCCAATATAATTTGATCCTTGGCCTCTTTAAGGTCCAACTCCAGCCCATTTAACGAACATTTTCAAACCAGTTTGAATAACAATATGAATCACCACCAATTAGCTGAATATTACAGAAATATCTCAGAACTCACATTCTACAAATTTCCATCACATCCGTATTTTATACAGATCCAAGCAACCTACAACATTACGTATTCAAGCATTCAGCTGCTGAAATACTCTAGAACAGGAAAGAATAAATAGAACTATCTAGTGCTTCACAACAAGAAAACATGTAGTCTGCTTCTTCAAGTACTGCTTCTTCCTTAGCAATGACAGGCTGATGCAAAACATCTGGGCATTCAAAAGAGAACAAAAAGTATGTCACTGATATAAGAAATATGACACGAATACTTTTAAAATAAAAACTAAAGACACATGAGTATTTTATCATTCTACTTATTATTATTTTAACAAGATCATTCTACTTATCTGGAATATGCCTATTCATCAAAATTGGGAATTGAATTGGCACATATGACAAACTTAGCAGCAAACAAGCATGGAATGTTTTCATCTTGACATCTACTCAGGTTTACTAATGTGTGTGTCACATGATACATGCATCAAGCATAAAGACATCAAGCATAAGGCCCATATCTATTCAGCAAGACGAGTACATACCTTACTTTGTATCGATGCGATGGATGGGGTTGCACTTGAGCTATAGTTCAATCTTGTTAAATACTCTAAGCAAAATTACTGGAGTACTGGAGTACTACAAGTTAAATGTAATCCAAGCACATTGAGAAGTTAACAGTAGTGCTGCTAACTTGGAGTAGCTTTGACTATGTACAAAGCAAGATGGAGGGTCTAGCTTACTGCTGCTACTCCACATATCAAATTTTACTTAACAGAGCAAGATGGAGTAACCCAAAAAAATTAACAGAGCAAGCAAATGTACTCCAAATGGCAGTTCACTAGAGATTTTCAAGTTAAAAATACCCCAGGGGTAAACAACAATGACATGGACGAAGTAAAGGATGGATGTTGTAAATTAATCCAGTAATTCTTTTTTGTTATCATATTTTTCACCCTTGAGACACTGCCTAGAGGGCTTACAAGATGACAAAGTTAATTTTGCATAACACATATGGATTCTTATCTTCTTCAGTAAGAGGGGCACATTAACAGCTAATTAAGCACGATGAAAGGGACCATCCAATTAAATTCCATTATTATCTTTTTCAGTAAGGACAGGCAAAACATCCCAGCATATCTCAAGTCGATGAATTATTCTAGCAAGCAATATAAAGGGGCACAACTGTGTGAAACTGTTATCAGTATTGTTTCAACTAACAGCTACGTATAGATGATGATAGGCCATCTGATGTCTCAGTATTTCCCAAAATAATTGAGCTCAGGTTCAACATGGGATCAACATATATATACCAAGACTTGGTGCGAGAGTATGGCATACAAGCTAAATGACATCACACTATTTTTGGCAACAGTAATGTGCCTTCTGATCCCACTAATGATTCCCAAATCCTAAAAATAGCAGTCACCCATGAACCAGCAAGTCAACCTAGCACCTAAGATTCCAGTATCTGGACTAGCAGCACAATCTGCAAGAGCCAACTATATCAAGAGACATACTACCGACTACTGACATACCACCAACTTGCTACGAAAGAAAGAATACATCTAAAAAGTCCTACCAAAAGAGAACCACCAAAATCTAGTTCTAGTCAGATTACGCAAGTACTGACATTTCACAAACGGCGTCGCTCTGGTGCTTGACGACTCTAGACAGTGCGAGGGAGCTAAGTCCAGGGAACGAACAGGGAACGAATGCGAGCATGCGCAATTACGAAGGAAATGGATCCACGGGTTATACCTCGGGTGCCGTCGCGGAAGGCCTTGGTGACGCGCTTGGGCGTCCTGCGCAGCCCCTCTCGGCGGTCGTCCTCGCCGAGCCCCGCCAGCAGTGCGCGCACCGTCTTGGCGCGGTAGGGCCCGTAGAGGTACTTGGCGTGGAAGTCGTAGAGGAAGAGCGCGGCGCTGCGCCTCATCCGGGAGACGGCGTCCAGCTTCCCCCGCGGCAGGCCCAGCACCCTGTACCTGAAGCACTCGGGCCTAGTCTCGCCGCTCCACATGAAGATGTACCCCGCCGGCAGTGGCGGGGCGTCGTCTTCAGGGGGGTCCACCGCCGGCTGAGGCCCCGGGCTCTTGCGCGCCGGAGGGGGGAGGCGTCCGTCGCCATGGACACGAAGGCGGAGCGGGGGAGAGCGGCCTAGGGCTTTGGATCTCCATCTGGATCGGGGAGACGAGGTGGATGGCGGCGCGATGCGGGAGGGCGAGGGGAGGGAAGGGATCGGGGTGGGTAGGTGGGAGACGAGGGCAGTGGATGGATAGATGGTGGGCAAGGGGTGGATGGATGGATGGATGGCTGCCATGTCATCAATCCGGGTGAGAGCTAGTTCCACCAATGAGATTAAAGCACAACCAATTGTGTTTTCATTTTTGTTTTTCATCTACTTTTTTCACATTAATAAGTACTAAAGTCAAATGCCCAATGTTATGGCAGCCTAAAGTCAAATGCCCAATGAGTGACAAACAATGTTGCCTAAGGAAAATTTTATTTTCTTTGCACGGAAATTTCATTTTCCATTTTTCGAGTGCCCAAAATGAGTTTTTTTGTGAAGGACCTACCATATATTTGTTGCAAAATTGGACCAAATCAATTTTCTAAAATATTAGGCCATATTTAATGCACAATTGACAAAATGGTTGGGTGCCAAAAGTTTTAATCCTCCTCTCGTGAAAAAGACAACTTTCCGCCGATTCAGTAGGAAGCGGGTCAAGTTTGAACTGCAGCTGCCTCATGGTTTGCTCTTTATTTTTTCCAAAAATAATTTTTAGGTACATAAGTATATATTTAATCATAGAAATACTAAAAGTTTTGCAAGATTCAACCACTAGCTAGGAACGGTCATGCCCGCCGTTTTGACCGCATTTTGAAACGGGTATGAAAAATTCAAAAAAAATTCAAAAAAATAGAAAACCTTCGTATTGTGTCATTATATGTAACCAAGTTACCAGGAAAAATAATAAACTTGTAATACAGTAATTATTTAAAAAAAGTGTTCTCAGAAATGAGCTATCATGTGTGAAGATTCATGAATTTCAAGCCAAATGATCAATCTTATGGCCACATTCATGGCATAATTTGTTCAAATGATCTCATATTGTGCACAAGGGGGCATCTTGGAGTGGCAAACAATGTTGCTTAAGAAAGTTTTCATTTTCATTGGACAGAAATTTCATTTTTCATTTTTCGAGTGCCCAAATTGAGTTTTTTTGTAAAGGACCTACCATATATTTGTTGCAAAATTGTACCAAATTAATTTTCCAAAATATTAGGACATATTTAATGCATAATTTACCAAATGGTTGGGTGTTAAAAGTTTCGATCCACCTCTCGTGAAAAAGACAAATTTCCGCCAATTCAGTTGGAAGTGGGTCAAATTTGAACTGCAGCTACCTCGTAGTTTGCTCTTTATTTTTGTAAAAAATCATTTCTAGGTACATAAGTATCTATTTAATTAGAGAAACATCAAAAGTTTTTCAAGATTCAACCACTAGCTAGGAACGGTCATGCCCGCCGTTTTGGCCGCATTTTGAAACGGGCATGAAAAATTCAAAAAAAATCAAAAAATTGGAAAACCTTCGCATTGTGTCATTATATGTGGCCAAGTTAGCAGGAAAAATAATAAACTTGTAATACGGCAATTATTTTAAAAAAAGTGTTCTCAGAAACGAGCTATCATGTGTGGAGATAAATGGCTTTCAAGCCAAATGATCAATCTTATGGCCACATTCATGGCATAGTTTGTTCAAATGATCTCATATTGTGCACAAGGGTGCATCTTGGAATGAAAAACAATGTTGCCTAAGGAAGTTTTCATTTTCTTTGGACGAAAAAATTATTTTCCATTTTTCGAGCGCCCAAAATGAGGTTTTTTGTGAAGAACCTACCAAATAATTGTTGCAAAATTGGACCAAATCAAATTTCTAAAATACTAGGCCATATTTAATGCACAATTGACCAAATGGTTGGGTTTCAAAAGCTTTTATCCACCTCTTGTGAAAAAGACAAATTTTCGCCGATTCAGTAGGAAGCGGGTCAAATTTGAACTGTAGCTGCCTCAGAGTTTGCTATTTATTTTTCCCAAAAATCATTTTTAGGTAAAAAGTATCTATTTAATCATAGAAACACCAAAAAAATTTCAAGATTCAACCACTAACTAGGAACGGTCATGCCCGCCGTTTTGACCGCATTTTGAAACGGGCATGAAAAATTCATGGCATAGTTTGTTCAAATGATCTCATATAGTGCACAAGGGTGCATCTTGCAATGACGAACAATTTTTCCTAAGGGAGTTTTTATTTTCTTTAGACAAAAAATCAATTTTCCATTTTTTTAGTGCCCAAAATAAGGTTTTTTTGTGAAGAACCTACCATATATTTGTTGCAAAATTGTACCAAATCAAATTTCTAAAATACTAGGCCATATTTAATGTACAATTGACCAAATGGTTGGATGTAAAAAGTTTTTGATCCACCTCTCGTGAAAAAGACAAATTTCCGCATATTCATTTTCCATTTTTCGAGTTCCCAAAATGAGTTTTTTTGTGAAGAACCTAACAAATATTTGTTGTAAAAAAAACTTCTCCATTTTTCAAGAATATTACACCACATTTTATGAACAAATTTGTGTACACTAGAAACATTTTTTATAGATATTAAACTTTTTTTAGTTACATCATTAACATTTTTAATAAATATTTTGACGTCTAATATTTTGAACACATGTCTACATTTTTTAAGACACATTGTACATATTGTTTATATATGTTTAAATTTTTTCAAATACATGATTAACAATTTTTTCATATATTCCCAATAAAAAAACATCTTTTCATACATACGTTTTGATGTCTATATTTGTTTTTACACATTGTACATTTTTGTATACATATAAAACATTGTTGTATTTGGTTGAAAAATTTAAATCCATTTTTAGAAAATATTGTTTTGTTATCTACTTTTTCATAATAAATATATACTGTAAAATTTTCATATATACGTACTGATGACTATTTTTGCATACACATGAAACTTTTTTTATACATATCTAATATTATTAAGATTATCATTTTTTATATGCATGAAACTTTTCAAATACACACATTTAATTTTTTTAAACACATCATTACATTTTTTTAAATACGTATTAACATTAACATTTTTTTGAATTACACGTTTAGTTTTCTAATTGCTAAACCATATAGCAAGATTCATGAAGGAGTTCATTATTTTTCTATTCTTATAATTTTATATTGTTTAATTGGTTTCGAGATTTTTTTATAAGGAAAAACCTTTTTAGAGTTATACACTGAAAAACCTGTTTTTCAGACAATAATGAAAACTTTTTTTTTCAGATAACTGACCATCCTTACCAAATGGTACTAATGAAAAACTTGTTATTTTCTCATTTTCGTTGGGCCGAATATATGTTTTTTTTGAGTAATATGAGGGCATCCCACATTTCTTCCTGGATGGGCCAAGGCCTACATGGCACATGGATTTTTTTTTTAAAGGAGGTGGCCTCGTTCCACCGAGGCCCAAGCCCACCTTGAGCGACACCTTAAGTACCAATGCATCCACGTTCACAACCTCATGACCATTTATATTGGTCGTAATCAGGTAGAAATAAGGTCGTCGACCACTCTTGTCTGCTTTATGACCATTTGGTGTAAGGCAATGTCAGGGTTTGAGCCCTTCCAAGCGAAATGGCCGTGGATTTACGACCAATTCAGCTGGGGTCACTGAGAGAAGGTCACAAGTTGGCATATTTCTTGTAGTGTTATTACAAACCGGAGCTTCTCTCAAGAAGACTCGTGGTTCCGAGAGGGAACGTGTCACCTTTGTGTGCGAAACGATATACGCTACCTCCCCCCCTTGATTTTTTACAGAGGCAACATAGAACTATATGAGTGTCGTGTTAAAATTTGGAATTATTCTGGGTTAGTTTGGCCTTTTTTATACATTAATGTAGTTTATGGGCATTTAATGTGCTTAATTCAAATTTGAACTACAAGCACATGCTCCAGTGCACCAAAGTTGGTTGAAAAATCACATGTGTGTCCTTGGGTGAATTTCTAGGTCCCATGCAAGAAATGGGAATGAAATTCAAACATCTGGGTGTCGTGGCTCGGCCGGAAATATTGAGAAACTTGGTTTTTTAACTCCTGTAAATCCAAAACACGCATGAAAATCATGAAACTTGGCATGGTGTCATGGCATGGCACCAACATGCCGTGGTAAATTTTTTGGCCGAATTGGGACAAGCTTTGGTATAAGCTTCTTGCAAACCGGAGCTTCTCTCAAGAAGGCTCGTGGTTCCGAGAGGGAACGTGTCACCTCCATGTGCGAAACAAGATACAGTGCCTTCTCCCGCCTTGATTTTTTTACACGGGCAGCTTAGACCAATAGGAGTTTCATGCTAAATTTTGGAATTATTCCGGGTTCGTTTGGCCTTTTTTATACATTAATTGAGTTTCTGGGCATTTAATGTGCATAATTCAAATTTGAACTACAAGCACATGCTCCAGTGCACCAAAGTTGGTTGAAAAATCACATGTGTGTCCTTAGGTGAATTTCTAGGTCCCATGCAAGAAATGGGAATAAAATTTAAACATCTGGGCGTCGTGGCTCAGCTGGAAATATTGAGAAATTTGGTTTTTTAACTCCTGCAAATCCAAAACACGCATGAAAATCATGAAACTTGGCATGGTGTCATGGCATGGCACCAACATGATGTGGCAAATTTTTTGGCCGAATTGGGACAAGCTTTGGTATAAGCTTCTTGCAAACCAGAGCTTCTCTCAAGAAGGCTCGTGGTTCCGAGAGGGAACGTGTCACCTCCGTGTGCGAAACGACATACAGTGCCTTCTCCCGCCTTGATTTTTTACACAGGTAGCTTAGACCAATAGGAGTTTCGTGCTAAATTTTGGAATTATTCCGGGTTTGTTTGGCCTTTTTTATACATTAATTGAGTTTCTGTGCATTTAACGTGCATAATTCAAATTTGAACTACAAGCACATGCTCCAGTGCACCAACGTTGGTTGAAAAATCACATGTGTGCCCTTGGGTGAATTTCTAGGTCCCATGCAAGAAATGGGAATGAAATTCAAACATCTGGGCGTCGTGGCTCAGCCAAAAATATTAAGAAACTTGGTTTTTTAACTCCTGTAAATCCAAAACACGCATGAAAATCATGAAACTTGGCATGGTGTCATGGCATGGCACCAACATGTTGTGGTAAATTTTTTGGCCAAATTGGGACAAGCTTTGGTATAAGCTTCTTGCAAACCGGAGCTTCTCTCAAGAAGGCTCGTCGTTCTGAGAGGAACCATGTCACCTCCGTGTGCGAAACGACATACACTGCCTTCTCCCGCCTTGATTTTTTACACAGGTAGCTTAGACCAATAGGAGTTTCATGCTAAATTTTGGAATTATTCCGGGTTCGTTTGGCCTTTTTTATACATTAATTGAATTTCCAGGCATTTAATGCACATAATTCAAATTTGAACTACAAGCACATGCTCCAGTGCGCCAAAGTTAGTTGAAAAATCATTTATGTGTACTTGGGCGAATTTCTAGGTCCCATGCAAGAAATGGGAATGGAATTCAGACATCTGGGCGTCTTGGCTCGGCCGGAAACATCGAGAAACTTGGTTTTAAAATTCCCGTAAATCCAAAACTCGCCTGAAAATCATGAAACTTGGCATGGTGTCATGGCATGGCACCAACATGCTGTGGTAAATTTTTTGTCCGATTTGCGAAGGCACACACATTAACAATCAACAAAGTCATTTTGGAACAAGTGCTGTCATGTTACAATCGGAAACACAAGTATTATTGAAACCGTGGGCGTACTACTTACCATTTACGTGCCGCCACGCGTCCCCTTTTGTTATTGGCTAGGAGGTGCCGTGCGGGGTAGCTATTTGAGTACGGGAGGCATGCGATCAGACCCCTGCGCGTGCTCATCGGGAGGAGAGCCCTTTGACCTCTATCCGCTGCCCACCTTTCTCCCAACATCTCCATTAATGGCGCCCGAGCCCCTGTTTAATGGCGTGGCTATGTCTCACTCGACTCAGATTTAAGAGAGAAAAAAGAAAATCTGAAAAGAAAGTTTTGCATGTGTCTTGATGTAAGATCCGACAGACCTATATAGCATCGACTGCGACTTATAGCAAGACTTATGAATATAAGGACGATGACAGCGGATAATAATTGTCTTACATATTTAGGAAGATAATTAAAAAAGCCACATGCGGCAACGCCCGAAATACACAAGGGCAAAAGAAGAAGGAAGACGCAGACAACGATCTGGCTCACTGATCTCTACTTTCTTGATGCGTTGCTGCAGGCCGCGGAGACTAGTTCTCGCGGCGAGCGGCGATGAGCTCTTTCGTGTCCTCAAGACGCTGCTTGAGAGCTTCCATGGATTCCTCCACCATCCTTTGGCGCTCGATGCAGAGCATGGCATTCTTGTCCATAAGTTTCTTGACGATGACGCCGGTCCTCTTCAACAAGGCAGTGGTCTCCTCGTGCTGCTTCATCGTTCCGGTGATCTTCGCCCTCAGCAGGTCACGCTCGGTGCGGAGCTTAACCTTGTTCTCCCCTAGTCCCCGGATGACGCTGTAGCATTTTCAAACGAGGCATTCATCTTGTCCTGCAGCTCCATCTAGTCGGAGATCCGACCCATCAGGTCATCGAGAATAGCGCGCATGCGCCTGTGACAGTCCTCGCCTGCCCGTGAGACATTTTCCCAGGTCACTGCGGCATGGGAGGACATCTCTGCTGTATTCGCGGTGCGGCGGGACATCTCTGCTGCTTTCGCAGCGTGGCCGGACCAGTCTGCTGCATCGATGGCGCAGCGGGACCTCTGTGCTGCTTCGGCGGCGCGGCGGGACCTCTGTGCCGCTACGGTCGCGCGGCAGGACAAGTAGGCTACTTTTGCGGCGAGGCGGGACATCTCTCGTGCTTCCGCTTCCATGCTCGCCTCTTCCTGGTAGTAATCTCTCGACCTAGAACTCATGCGGGGCATGGCAGACGCAAGGGAACGACGATGAATGACTTGTTTGTTTTTGTGGATGAGGAGTTGAGGAGGAATGTGCAATCATATTGGAGTAGGTAGTATTTATAACCGAGTACTAATACACTCCTAAGTGGGAAACCGTTTAGGTTTTGATCGGTGTGAATAGGTTTGCAATTAAATATAGCGTGGTAGTAATTTGGAATGTGACGGGACGCAGGCTGCAAATTTATTGACGGTTCTATAATTTCTAAGTGCGGCACTATTCCCGGACGGCGTGACGTGGGCACGCGTTCTCGGCCGCGTATGTGGCGTTTGCAGGGTGCACCGCAATAGGCGATGTCAGCACATGTCTTGTTCCATCAACTGTGTGCGCTCATTATTAGCATCGCACACGCTTCTTTTAATTAGAATGTGTGCCCGTCTAGCGCACACATGTTGATCTGTCTAACTATTTCTGTTTGTTGTGGCTAATCGCAAATAGTTAATCCGTGTGAAGTGTATGCCATCCATCGCAGACACCTTGATCTGGCTGACCGTTTTTGTTGTGTTGCCTAATGACAATCAGTTCATTCGTCTGAAGTGTATGCCCTTAATCGCAGACACCTTGATCTGGCTGACCATTTCTGCTGTGTTGCCTAATCATAAATAGTTAATCCGAGTGAACTGTATGCCGTACATCGCATACTCGTTGATCTGGCTGCCCATTTCTATTCTTCTTCCTCATCGCAAACAGTTCATTGAACTGAACCGTATGCCCTGCATCGCACACGCAACTAAAATCTGAACCGTGTTTGATGTATCCGCCATCGCAAATGTTTTGCATCTTTTTTGGCGGTTTTTTATAGCACCGTTTGCGATTAATGCATCGCACACAGTTTCGTCGAAGGGTCTCTGATTGTAGTGTCGCGTTAGCAGCATCCTGCAGTAGTGATAGGTCGCGAGTTTGGGCGCGGGTCCATGTGCTAAGGCGTGTATGAGCAATCCGTCTGAACTGCCCACTTCTGGGGGATTAGCAAGAACTTCCTCTTTGAACCAACGCAAGAAAGTGGCGTTGTGCTCTACGGTAACTTCGTCGTCTGTCTTGCGCATCCCCTTATCACAGTACTTCTTTGCGATGGTTTCTTTGTGCAGTGTCACATAATCATCTACCACATCTAGGTGTTGTAGCACTACTAAGTTAGCCCTGTCAAAGTTGTTCCGTCGATCCGAGTAGTCCACGTGCAATTCCCTCCGGCCGTTGTTGTGACCTTCTCCTCCGAGCCTCCCATGGTGCTTCTTGACGGGCAAACCAACAACAGGGTCTCTGACGTCTATATATTTCTCGCAAAAGGAGATGCACTCTTGCATCAGATACCCCTAGACGATGCTCCCATCGTCACGGGACATGTTACGAACGAATCCTTTGATGACCCCATTCATCCTCTCGAACGGCATCATGCTGTGAAGGAATGTCGGCCCGAGGTCGATGATTTCGTCCATGATGTGAACACACAGATGCACCATGATGTCAAAGAACGCGGGCGGGAAGTACATCTCAAGCTCACATAGTATGACAACAATCTCTTCCTGTAGCCTTCGGAGTTACTTCACACTGATGGACTTTCGAGAGATAACGTCGAAGAAGTTGCAGAGACCAGTAAGCGTGTCATGGACGTGCTTGTCCATTATCCCTCTAATGGCAACCGGGAGTATCTGCGTCATCATCATGTGACAGTCATGAGACTTCATCCCGCTGAACCTTTTCTTCTTGATGTCTAGAAATCTGCTTATCTTCCCACAGTAACCGGAACTGACTTTGATTCCCATAAGGCACTTGATGAATTGATCGATCTCCTTCGCACTTAAGATGAAGCAAGAAAGGGGGGCAATAATTCTCCTCCTTCTTGTTGACTTTTCTGCCCCTTTCCCCCTCCTCCGTCTCCGTCTCCGTCTCCTCCGTCGACTTTTTACGGGGCGGCATGTGGAGATCTCTCCTGATCTTCAAATCTTCCAAGTCTTTCCTTGCCTTCGGCCCATCCTTGGTCTTCTCTGGCATGTTCATCAGTGTGCCAAGCAAGCTCTCGAGGACATTCTTCGTGATATGCATTTGATCAAGGCAATGAGGCGTGTCGTGATTGGGCCAGTACTCCAAGTCCTAGAACACAGACCTTGTTTTCCATACCTTCAGCAACGGCTCTGGTGCCTTTTTCATCTTTCCCGGCACGGGGCACTGTTCCCAGTTTTTCAATAGCTCGTTGATTTCGGCGCCGCTCCTCTTACGTGGAGGTCCTTGATGCTCAGCCAAACCATTGAATAGATCTCCACGTTTTCTCCACGGGTCATCCTTCTCGAGCCTTCTACGATGCCCCATGTACATGATTTTCCCAGACCCGCCATCTTTCGTTGACGTAAGCTGCTGAGACGTTGTATCATCCATGCACCTCATGCATTCACAGTATCCGTGGCACACCTGGCCCGAGGTGTACCCGTAACCGAGATAGTCGTGCACCGTCGTCATCAGTGCGGCTCTCATATAGAAATACTCTCCTTTGCTGGCGTCCCATGTCCATGCCGGTGTTTTCCATAACATGTCTAGCTCCTCTTTCAGAAGCCCTGATACGTCTCCAACGTATCTATAATTTTTTATTGTTCCATGTTGTTATATTATCATTCTTGGATGTTTTACAATCATTTTATAGTCATTATATATCATTTTTTGGTACTAACCTATTGACATAGTGCCAAGTGCCAGTTGCAGTTTTTTGCATGTTTTTTACATCACAGGAAATCAATACCAAACGGAGTCCCAATGCAGCGAAACTTTTTGTGGATTTTTTTTGGACCAGAAGACATCCAGTGGGCCGGAGAAGCGCCTGGGGGGTGCTCCGAGGGGAGCACAACCCACCAGGGTGCGCTTGGAGGCCCAGGCGCACCTTGGCGCTCCCTGGTGGGTTGTGCCCACCTCGGGTGCCCCCCGAACCACCTCTTTGCTCTATAAATACCCCAATATTCCAGAAACCCTAGGGGAGTCGACGAAAATCAATTCCAGCCGCCGCAGAGTCCAGAACCACCAGATCCAATCTAGACACCATCATGGAGGGGTTCACCACTTCCATTGGTGCCTCTCCGATGATGCGTGAGTAGTTCTTTGTGGACCTACGGGTCCGTAGTTAGTAGCTAGATGGCTTTCTCTCTCTCGTTTGATTCTCAATACAATGGTCTCTTGGAGATCCATATGATGTAACTCTTTTTGCGGTGTGTTTGTTGGGATCCGATGAACTTTGAGTTTATGATCAGATCTATCTTTTTGTCCATGAAAGTTATTTGAGTCTTCTTTGATCTCTTATATGCATGATTGCTTATAGCCTCGTATTTCTTCTCCAATATTTGGGTTTTGTTTGGCCAACTTGATCTATTTATCTTGCAATGGGAAGAGCTGCTTTGTAGTGGGTTCGATCTTACGGTGCTTGATCCCAGTGACAGAAGGGGAACCGACACGTATGTATCATTGCTACTAAGGATAAAATGATGGGGTGTATTTCTACATAAATATATCTTGTCTACATCATGTCATCATTCTTATTGCATTACTCCGTTTCTCCATGAACTTAAAACACTAGATGCATGCTGGATAGCAGTCGATGTGTGGAGTAATAGTAGTAGATGCAGGCAGGAGTCGGTCTACTAATCTTGGACGTGATGCCTATATAATGATCATTGCTTGGATATCGTCATGATTAGTTGAAGTTTTATCAATTGCCCAACAGTAATTTGTTCACCCACCGTTTGCTATTTTTCTCAAGAGAAGCCACTAGTGAAACCTACGGCCCCCGGGTCTCTTTTCCAATATATTTGCTTTCAAGATCTGTTTTGCTATTCGCTCTTTTCTTTATTTGCAACTTTTATTTTAAGATCTATTAAACCAAAAATACAAAAATACCTTGCTGCACTTTATTTTATTTGGCGTTCGATCTATCAATATTTACTACTCTCTCATGTCCGTTTGCCAATTTTTGGCGCCGTTGCCCGAAAGGGATTGACAACCCCTTTTACACGTCGGGTTGCGAGTATTTGTTATTTGTGTGCAGGTGCTGTTTACGTAGTGTTGCTTGGTTCTCCTACTGGTTCGATAACCTTGGTTTCATCACTGAGGGAAATACCTACCGCCGTTGTGCTGCATCATCCCTTCCTCTTTGGGGAAATACCGACGTAGCTTCAAGCCGCATCAAGCCCCATATATAGGTTAATATTATTTCCCGGTTGTTTCGGCCCTTGAATCAGCATGCTCATGTGTATGTACTTTGTCTTCATGCACTTCCATGGGGGGAGGTTGTACATCCATACAAATACGGGCCATGTGCTGTGGTTGCTGTTCTGGTTTCCAAACGGATTCATGCCATCGGTACTCGCACCAAGCACGATGTTCCTTGCATCTTCTGCGAAAAATCCATATTCGGCGTTGAGTGCTCTCCACTGGCTAGCATCTGCGAGGTGTCTCAGCTTCGGATCATCTCCATCGTCGGGCTTCTTCCTCTCCGCGTGCTAGCGCATGAGCTTTGCTTCCTTAGGATATACGAAATACCGCTGCAGACGGGGAGTGATCGGAAAGTACCATACAACTTTCTGAGGAGCTTTCTTTCCTGCCTTCTTGTATCGAGAAGCATTGCACACTTGACAACTGGTTTTTTCAGCGTGCTCCCCCCGATAAATGATGCAATCGTTGATGCATGCGTGGTATCTAATGTGCGGCAGATCAAGAGGGCAAACGATTTTCTTGGCCTCCTCGACAGGAAGAACTTCATTATGTAGATACTTCAAATGCTCATCGAGGCTTTTGTCTGTCCATTTGTTTTTGGCATTCGTCTTTAGAAGTTTGAGCGTGAAACTCAAGCGGGTCACCTCGGGATCGGAACCGTCATACAATGGAGTCTTCGAGTCTACTTCAAGTTGCGCCAGCTTGGCCTCCTCTCTAGAAGCAGCTCCGTCGCTACTCGTACTCTTGCGAAGGAGGTCTCGAACATGAGGGTCCTGCACGACCGAACTTAGTAGCGTCAAAGACTGCGGCGTGTAGTCTGCCGCCTCTTCTCCACCATGTCCGGTCTCTTCTTTGTCGTGTCCAAAATCTTCTCTGCCGCCGCCATATCCGGACTCTTCCCCGCCACCAAGTCCGGCGCCATCGTCTTCGTGTCGATCGGTCATCTCTTCGTCTAGCCCCATGTCGTTATTCCCTGCCATGTGGACGTCCTCATCATCATCTTCACTTATCCACCGAGTATAGCCATCCATGAAACGATTCATCAGTAGGTGCGCCTTCAAACTGCCACGAGCAAAAGGGTCCAAAAGGACTCCTTCTTTGCATCTTGTACACGGACATCTAATCCTAGTCCGATTATTTGCATACATGTATGATACGTCTCCAATGTATCTATAATTTTTGATTGTTCCATGCTATTATATTATCTATTTTGGATGTTTTATATGCATTAATATGCTATTTTATATTATTTTTGGGATTAACTTATTAACCTAGAGCCCAGTGCCAGTTTCTGTATTTTCCTTGTTTTTGAGTTTCGCAGAAAAGGAATATCAAACGGAGTCCAAACGGAATAAAACTTTACGATGATTTTTCTTGGACCAGAAGACACCCAGAGGACTTGAGAACCAAGTCAGAAGAGTCCCGAGGCGACGGCAAGGGTGGAGGGCGCGCCCTAGGGGGGGCGCCCCCTGCCTTGTGGGTCCCTCGGAGCTCCTCTAACCCTATTCTTTGGCCTATAAATTCCCAAATATTCCTAAACCACCAGAAGCGTCCACCAAAATACTTTTCCGCCGCCGTAACCTTCTGTTCCCATGAGATCCCATCTTGGGGCCTTTTCCGGGATCCTGCCGGAGGGGGGTTCGATCACGGAGGGCATCTACATCAACCCTATTGCCCTTCCGATGAAGCGTGAGTAGTTTACCACAGACCTACGGGTCCATAGCTAGTAGCTAGATGGCTTCTTCTCTCTATTTGATTCTCAATACCATGTTCTCCTCGATGTTCTTGGAGATCTATCCGATGTAATCTTCTTTTGCGGTGTGTTTGTCGAGATCCGATGAATTGTGGATTTATGATCAGCTTATCTATGAATATTATTTGAATCTTCTCTGAATTCTTATATGCATGATTTAATATCTTTGTATTTCTCTTTGAATTATCGGTTTGGTTTGGCCAACTAGATTGGTTTTTCTTGCAATGGGAGAGGTGCTTAGCTTTGGATTCAATCTTGCGTGATTTCACCCAGTGACAAAGTAGGGGTAGCGAGACACGTATTGCTTTGTTGCCATCGAGGATAAAAAGATGGGGTTTTCATCATATACTTGAGTTTATCCCTCTACATCATGTCATCTTACTTAAGGTGTTACTCCATTCTTTATGAACTTAATACTCTAGATGCATGCCGGATAGCAGTCGATGTGTGGAGTAATAGTAGTAGATGCAGGCAGGAGTCGGTCTACTTGAGACGGACGTGATGCCTATATTCATAATCATTGCCTTGGATATCGTCATAACTATGCGCTTTTCTATCAATTGCTCGACAGTAATTTGTTCACCCATCATATTATTTGCCTTCAAGAGAGAAGCCTCTAGTGAAACCTATGGCCCCCGGGTCTATTTTCCTTATTATATTTTCAGATCTATATACCAAAAATACCTTGCTGCAATTTATTTACTTTTACATTTTAGTAAATTTTATATCTATCTCTATCGGATCTCACCTTTGCAATTGACCGTGAAGGGATTGACAACCCCTTTTCCGCGTTGGGTGCAAGTGTTTGATTGTTTGTGTAGGTGCATATATTAGGGACTTGCGTGTTTCTCCTACTGGATTGATACCTTGGTTCTTAACTGAGGGAAATACTTATCTCTACTTTGCTGCATCACCCTTTCCTCTTCAAGGGAAAAACTGCTACTTCTTGAGCTTGCGTTG
This sequence comes from Thinopyrum elongatum, assembly GCA_011799875.1. Taxonomy (NCBI): domain Eukaryota; kingdom Viridiplantae; phylum Streptophyta; class Magnoliopsida; order Poales; family Poaceae; genus Thinopyrum; species Thinopyrum elongatum. The sequence goes on along the minus strand of CM022301.1, from coordinate 60,948,394 downwards.
GTTTTTCCCTTGAAGAGGAAAGGGTGATGCAGCAAAGTAGAGTAAGTATTTCCCTCAGTTTTGAGAACCAAGGTATCAATCCAGTAGGATACAACACGCAAGTCACCGAATACCTGCACAAACAAACACCAAACTTGCAGCCAACGCGATAAGGGGTTGTCAATCCCTTCTTGGTTACTCGCAAAAGTGAGATCTGATAGAGATAGATAAACGGTAAAGTAAATATTTTTTTGGTATTTTTGTTTTATAGATTGGAAAGTAAAAGATTGCAAAATAGTAGATCAGAAACTCGTAGATTGGAAAGTAGAAGATTGTATGATGGAAAATAGACCCGGGGGGCATAGGTTTCACTTGAGGCTTCTCTCAAGATAGAAAATAATACGGTGGGTGAACAAATTACTGCCGAGCAATTGATAGAAAAGCGCAAAGTTATGACGATATCTAAGGCAATGATCATGAATATAGGCATCACGTCCGTGTCAAGTAGACCGAAACGATTCTGCATCTACTACTATTACTCCACACATCGACCGACTCCTGCCTGCATCTAGAGTATTAAGTTCATGAAGAACAGAGTAACGCATTAAGAAAGATGACATGATGTAGAGGAATTAACTCAAGCAATATGATGAAAACCCCATCTTTTTATCCTCGATGGCAACAATACAATACGTGCCTTGCTGGCCCTACTGTCACTGGGAAAGGACACCGCAAGATTGAACCCAAAGCTAAGCACTTCTCCCATTGCAAGAAAAACCAATCTAGTTGGCCAAACCAAATCGATAGTTCGAAGAGACTTGCAAAGATATCAAATCACACATAAAAGAATTCAAAGAAGATTCAAAAAATATTCATAGATAAGCTGATCATAAATCCACAATTCATCGGATCTCGGCAAACACACCGCAAAAAATTATTACATCGAATAGATCTCCAAGAACATCGAAGAGAACATGGTATTGAGAATCAAAGAGAGAGAAAAAGCCATCTAGCTACTAGCTATGGACCCGTAGATCTGAGATAAACTACTCATGCTTCATCGGAAGGGCAATGGTGTTGATGTAGAAGCCCTCCGTGATCGAATCCCCCTCCGGCAGGACACCGGAAAAGGCCCCTAGATGGGATCTCACGGGTACAGAAGGTTGCGGCGGTGGAAAAGTATTTTCGTGGATGCCTCTGGTGGTTTGGGCATATAAGAGTATATATAGGTGAAAGAATTAGGTCAGGAGACGCACGAGGGGCCCACAAGGGTGGGGGTGGGGGGCGCACCCTACCCCCCTGGGCGCGCCCTCCATCCTTGTGGCCGCCTCGTGGCTTCTCTGACTTGCACTCCAAGTCCTCTGGTTTCCTTTTGGTCCAAGAAAGATCATCGCGAAAGTTTTATTCCGTTTGGACTCCGTTTGGTATTCCTTTTCTGCGAAACTCAAAAACAGGGAAAAAACAGGAACTGGCACTGGGCTCTAGGTTAATAGGTTAGTCCCAAAAATAATATAAAATAGCATATTAATGCATATAAAACATCCAAAACAGATAATATAATAGCATGGAACAATCAAAAATTATAGATACGTTGGAGACGTATCAAGCATCCCCAAGCTTAATTCCTGCTCGTCCTCGAGTAGGTAAATGATAAAAACAGAATTTTTGATGTGGAATGCTACCTAACATTTTTATCCATGTAATTTCTTTATTGTGGCATGAATGTTCAGATCCGTATGATTCAAAACAAAAGTTTAATATTGACATAAAAACAACAATAATTCAAGCATACTAACAAGATAATTATGTATTCTCAAAATAATACGGCCAAAGAAAGCTTTTCCCTACAAAATCATATAGTCTGGCTATGCTCCATCTTCATCACACAAAATACTCAAATCATGCACAACCCCGGTTTTAGCCAAGCAATTGTTTCATACTTTAGTATTCTCAAACTTTTTCAACTTTCACACAATACATGAGCGTGAGCCATGGACATAGCACTATAGGTGGAATAGAAGGTGGTTGTGGAGAAGACAAAAAGAGGGAGATAGTCTCACATCAACTAGGCGTATCAACGGGCTATGGAGATGCCCATCAGTAGATATCAATGTGAGTGAGTAGGGATTGCCATGCAACGGATGCACTAGAGCTATAAGTCTATGAAAGCTCAAAAAGAAAACTAAGTGGGTGTGCATCCAACTTGCTTGCTCATGAAGACCTAGGGAAATTTGAGGAAGCCCATCGTTGGAATATACAAGCCAAGTTCTATAATGAAAAATTCCCACTAGTATATGAAAGTGACAACATAGGAGACTCTCTATCATGAAGATCATGGTGCTACTTTGAAGCACAAGTATGGAAAAAGGATAGTAACATTGCCCCTTCTCTCTTTTTCTCTCATTTTTTTCTTTTTTTCCCTTTTTTTTATTTTTTTTTCTTTCTTCTCTTTTTTTTCTTTCTTTCTTTTCTCCTTTTTTTTCCTCACATGGGACAATGCTCTAATAATGAAAATCATCATACTTCTATTTACTTACAACTCAAAAATTACAACTAGATACTAGAACAAAATATGACTCTATATGAATGCCTCCGGCGGTGTACCGGGATGTGCAATGAATCAAGACTGACATGTATGAAAGAATTATGAATGGTGGCTTTGCCACAAATACGATGTCAACTACAAGATCATGCAAAGCAATATGACAATGATGATGCGTGTCATAATAAACGGAATGGTGGAAAGTTGCATGGCAATATATCTCGGAATGGCTATGGAAATGCCATAATAGGTAGGTATGGTGGCTATTTTGAGGAAGGTATATGGTGGGTTTATGGTACCGGCGAAAATTGCGCGGCACTAGAGAGGCTAGCAAAGGTGGAAGGGTGAGAGTGCGTATAGTCCATGGACTCAACATTAGTCATAAAGAACCCACATACTTATTGCAAAAATGTATTAGTCATCGAAACAAAGTACTAGGCGCATGCTCCTAGGGGAAGGGTTGGTAGGAGTTAACCATCGCGCGATCCCGACCTCCACACAAAGGATGACAATCAAAAAATATCTCATGCTCCAACTTCGTTACATAACGGTTCACCATACGTGCATGCTACGGGACTCACAAACCTTAACATAAGTATTTCTCAAATTCACAACTACTCACTAGCATGACTCTAATATCACCATCTTCATATCTCAAAACAATCATAAGGAATCAAACTTCTCATAGTATTCAATGTACTTTATATGAAAGTTTTTATTATATCCCTCTTGGATGCCTATCATATTAGGACTAAATTTATAACCAAAGCAAATTACCATGCTGTTTTAAAGACTCTCAAAAATAATATAAGTGAAGCATGAGAGTTCATCAATTTCTATGAAATAAAGCCACCGCCGTGCTCTAAAAAGATATAAGTGAAGCACTAGAGCAAAATTGCCTAGCTCAAAAGGTATAAGTGAAGCACAAAGAGTATTCTAATAAATCACGATTCATGCGTGTCTCTCTCAAAAGGTGTGTACAGCAAGGATTATTGTGGCAAACTAAAAAGCAAAGACTCAAATCATACAAGACGTTCCAAGCAAAACACATATCATGTGGTGAATAAAAATATAGCCCCAAGTAAAGTTACCGATAGACGAAGATGAAAGAGGGGATGCCTTCCGGGGCATCCCCAAGATTAGGCTCTTGGTTGTCCTTGAATATTACCTTGGGGTGCCTTGGGCATCCCCAAGCTTAGGCTCTTGCCACTCCTTATTCCATAGTCCATCAAATCCTTACCCAAAACTTGAAAACTTCACAACACAAAACTCAACAGAAAATCTCATAAGCTCCGTTAGTATAAGAAAATAAATCACCACTTTTGGTACTGTTGTGAACTCATTCTTTATTTATATTGGTGTAATATATACTGTATTCCAACTTTTCAATGGTTCATACCCCCCGATATTACCCATAGATTCATCAAAATAAGGAAACAACACATAGAAAACAGAATCTGTCAAAAACAGAACAGTCTGTAGCAATCTGGAAATCTCGAATACTTCTGTAACTCCAAAAATTCTGAAAATTTAGGAAGACCTAAGAAATTTATTTATTAATCTTCTGCAAAAATAATCAACTCAAAATAACTCTTCTGTGAATTATAAAAATTATTTTCCTGGGTGCAAAAGTTTCTGTTTTTCAGCAAGATCAAATCAACTATCACCGTAAGCTATCCCAAAGGTCTTACTTGGCACAAACACTAATTAAAACATTAAACCACATCTAACCAGAGGCTAGATGAATTATTTATTGCAAAACAAAACCTAAAAAGCAAAAACAAAAATAAAATTGGGTTGCCTCCCAACAAGCGCTATTGTTTAACGCCCTTAGCTAGGCATAAAAAACACGAATAAATCTAAGTATTGTCATCTTTGGTATGCAATCCATAAGTGGCTCTCATAATAGATTCATAAGGCAATTTAATTTTATTTCTTGGAAAGTGTTACATGCCCTTCCTTAATGGAAATTGAAATCTAATGTTTCCTTCTTTCATATCAATAATTGCACCAATCGTTCTAAGGAAAGGTCTACCAAGAATAATAGGACATGTAGGATTGCAATCTATATCAAGAACAACGAAATCTACGGGCACATAATTCCTATTTGCAACAATAAGAACATCATTAATCCTTCCCATAGGTTTCTTAATAGTGGAATCCGCAAGATGCAAATTTAAAGAACAATCATCAAATTCATGGAAACCTAATACATCACACAAAGTTTTTGGAATCATGGAAACACTAGCACCCAAATCACACAAAGCATGGCATTCATAATCTTTAATCTTAATCTTAGTAGTAGGTTCCCACTCATCATAAAGTTTTCTAGGGATAGAAACTTCCAATTCAAGCTTTTCTTCAAAAGATTGCATCATAGCATCAACGATATGTTTAGTAAAAGCTTTGTTTTGTTTATAAGCATGAGGAGAATTCAACACGGATTGCAACAAGAAAATACAATCTATTAAAGAACAATTATCATAATTAAATTCCTTGAAATCCAAAAGAGTGGGTTCATTGCTACTTAAAGTTTTGACCTCTCCAATCCCACTTTTATCAATTTTTGCATCAAGATCTAAAAACTCCGAATCATTGGTACGCCTTCTAACTAAAGTTGACTCATCTCCAGTCCCATATTTATCAATATTTATATTTTAAAACAAAGATTCAATAGGAGTCACATCAATCACTTTAAGATCTTCATCATTATTTTCACGGTAACTAGAAGAACATGTTTTTACAAACCAATCTTTTTTAGCACGCATCTTAGCGGTTCTTTCTTTGCACTCATCAATGGAAATTCTCATAGCCTTGAGAGACTCATTGATATCATGCTTGGATGGGATAGATCTAAGTTTCAAAGAATCAACATCAAGAGAAATTCTATCCACGTTCCTTGCCAAATCATCAATCTTAAGCAATTTTTCTTGAATCAAAGCATTGAAATTCTTTTGCGAACTCATAAATTCTTTAACACTATTCTCAAATTCATAGGGCATCTTATTATAATTTCCAAAAGAATTGTTGTAGGAATTTCCATAATTATTAGAGGAATTACTAAGAAACGGCCTAGGATTAAAATTGCCTCTATACGCGTTATTACCAAAATTGTTCCTATCAACAAAATTCACATCCATAGATTCATTATTATTTTCAATCAAAGTGGATAAAGGCATATCATTGGGATCCAAAGAAACACTCTTGCTAGCAAACAATTTCATAAGTTCATCCATCTTTCCACTCAAAACATTAATCTCTTCAATTGCATGCACCTTTTTACTAGTGGAAGATCTTTCGGTATGCCATTGAGAATAATTAACCATAATATTATCTAGAAGTTTAGTAGCTTCTCCTAGGGTAATTTCCATAAAAGTGCCTCCCGCGGCCGAATCTAGAAGATTTCTAGAAGCAAAATTCAATCCGGCATAAAAAATTTGTATAATCATCCACAAATTCAAACCATGAGTAGGGAAATTTCGTATCATCAATTTCATTGTCTCCCAAGATTATTCAACATGCTCATGATCAAGTTGTTTAAAATTCATAATATTGTTCCTAAGGGAGATGATCTTAGCGGGAGGAAAATACTTGGAAATAAAAGCATCTTTACACTTATTCCATGAATCAATACTATTTTTAGGCAAAGATGAAAACCAAGTTTTAGCACGGTCTCATAGTGAGAACGGAAATAGCTTCAATTTAACAATATCATTATCCACATCTTTCTTCTTTTGCATATCACACAAATCAACGAAATTGTTTAGATGGGATGCGGCATCTTCACTAGGAAGGCCAGAAAATTGATCTTTCATAACAAGATTCAGCAAAGCGGCATTAATTTCACAAGATTCCGCATTAGTAGCGGGAGCAATCGGAGAACTAATAAAATCATTATTATTGGTGTTGGAAAAATCACAAAGTTTGGTATTCTCTTGAGTCATCGTGACAAAGCAAGCAATCCAACACGCAAGCACACAAAAAGCAAACGAAGAAGACGAACGGAAGAGGGGCGAAGAAAAGGCAAAGAGAGAGGCGAAGAAAAGGCAAACTTTTCGAAAATCATTTTAGAAGTGGGGGAGAGGAAAACGAGAGGCGAATGGCGAATAATGTAATGCGAGAGATGAGAGTTTATGATGGGTACTTGGTATGTCTTGACTTGGTGTAGATCTCCCCTGCAACGGCGCCAGAAATTATTCTTGCTACTTCTTGAGCTTGCGTTGGTTTTTCCCTTGAAGAGGAAAGGGTGATGCAGCAAAGTAGAGTAAGTATTTCCCTTAGTTTTGAGAACCAAGGTATCAATCTAGTAGGAGACAACACGCAAGTCACCGAATACCTGCACAAACAAACACCAAACTTGCACCCAACGCGATAAGGTGTTGTCAATCCCTTCTTGGTTACTCGCAAAAGTGAGATCTGATAGAGATAGATAAACGGTAAAGTAAATATTTTTTGATATTTTTGTTTTATAGATTGGAAAGTAAAAGATTGCAGAATGGTAGATCGGAAACTCGTAGATTGGAAAGTAGAAGATTGTATGATGGAAAATAGACCCGGGGGCCATAGGTTTCACTAGAGGCTTCTCACAAGATAGAAAATAATACGGTGGGTGAACAAATTACTGCTGAGCAATTGATAGAAAAGCACAAAGTTATGACGATATCTAAGGCAATGATCATGAATATAGGCATCACGTCCGTGTCAAGTAGACCGAAACGATTCTGCATCTACTACTATTACTCCACACATCGACCGACTCCTGCCTGCATCTAGAGTATTAAGTTCATGAAGAACAGAGTAACGCATTAAGAAAGATGACATGATGTAGAGGAATTAACTCAAGCAATATGATGAAAACCCCATCTTTTTATCCTCGATGGCAACAATACAATACGTGCCTTGCTGCCCCTACTGTCACTAGGAAAGGACACCGCAAGATTGAACCCAAAGCTAAGCACTTCTCCCATTGCAAGAAAAACCAATCTAGTTAGCCAAACCAAATCGATACTTCGAAGAGACTTGCAAAGATATCCAATCATGCATAAAATAATTCAGAGAAGATTCAAGTAATATTCATAGATAAGCTGATCATAAATCCACAATTCATCGGATCTCGGCAAACACACCGCAAAAAAGTATTACATTGAATAGATCTCTGATACGTCTCTGTCGTATCTATAATTTTTGATTGTTTCATGCCAATATTATACAACTATTACATATTTTTGGCAACAATTTATATGATTTATTGGACTAACCTATTGATCTAGTGCCCAGTGCCAGTTCCTGTTTGTTGCACGTTTTTTGTTTCACAGAAAATCTATATCAAATGAAGTCCAAACGCGATAAAAATTTACGGAGAATTATTTTGGAATATATGTGATTTTTGGGAGGTGGAATCAACGCAAACGGGGGCCCACAGTGACCACAACCCACCAGGGCACGCCGGGCACCCCCTGGCGCGCCCAGGTATCTTGTGCCCTCCTCAAAGGTCGGTTGGGGCCCTTCTTCTGGCGCAAGAAAGATAATTTATGGAAAAAAATCGTGTAAAAATTTCAGCGCAATCGGAGTTACGGATCTTCGCGAATTTAAGAAACCGTGAAGTGCCAGATCTGGGGAACGCGAAACAGAAGAGAACGGAGAGGGAGATCCAATCTCGGAGGGGCTCCCGCCCCTCCGCTTCCATGGAGGCCATGGACCAGAGGGGGAACTCTCCTCCCATCTAGGGGGGAGGCCAAGGAAGAAGAAGAAGGAGGGGGCTCTCTCCCTCTCTCTCCCGGTGGCGTCGGAGTGCCGCCGGGGCAAGGATCATGACGGCGATCTACATCAACAATCTTGCTACCGTCAACACCAACTCTCTCCCCCTCTATGCAGCGGTGTAACCTCCCTTCTCCCCGCTGTAATCTCTACTTAAACATGGTGCTCAACTCCATATATTATTTCCCAATGATCTATGGTTATCCTATGATGTTTGAGTAGATTGGTTTTGTCCTATGGGTTAATCGTGATCTTGGTTGGTATGATTGTATATTTTATTTTTGGTGCTGTCCTACGGTGCCCTCCGTCTCGCGCAAACGTGAGTGGCCCCCGCTGTAGGGTGTTGCAATACGTTCATGATTTGCTTATGGTGGGTTGCGAGAGTGACAGAAGCTTAAACCAGAGTAGGTGGGTTGTTGCGTATGGGATAAAGAGGACTTGATACTTAATGCTATGGTTGGGTTTCACGACCTTAATGATCTTTAGTAGTTGCGGATGCTTGCTAGGGGTCCAATCATAAGTGCATATGATCCAAGTAGAGAAAGTATGTCAGCTCATGCCTCTCCCTCATATAGAATTGCAAGAATGATTACCGGTACTTGTTATCGATTGCCTAGGGACAAATGACTTTCTTATTGACAAAAGCTATCCACTTTTATTACCTTGCAATTTATTCGTAGTTTTATTCTCACAAAGTACTCGTAGTTTTATTCTTGCAAAATAGTTTCATACTTGTTTTAGGTAAAGCAAACATCAAGTGTGCGTAGAGTTGTATCGGTGGTCGATAGAACTTGACAGAATATTTGTTCTACCTTTAGCTCCTCGTTGGGTTTGACACTCTTATTTATCGAAGAAGGCTAAACCCATCCCCTATACTTGTGGGTTATCAATCTCCAAGAACATCGAAGAGAACATGGTATTGAGAATCAAAGAGAGAGAAAAAGCCATCTAGCTACTAGCTATGGACCCGTAGGTCTGAGCTAAACTACTCAAGCTTCATCGGAAGGGCAATGGTGTTGATGTAGAAGCCCTCCGTGATCGAATCCCCCTCCGACAGGATGCCGAAAAAGGCCCCTAGATGGGATCTCATGGGTACAGAAGGTTGCGGCGGTGGAAAAGTCTTTTCGTGGATGCCTCTGGTGGTTTGGACATATAAGAGTATTTATAGGCGAAAGAATTAGGTCAGGAGACGCACGAGGGGCCCACAAGGATGGGGGGCGCGCCCTACCCCCCTGGGCGCGCCCTCCGTCCTTGTGGCCGCCTCGTGGCTTCTCTGACTTGCACTCCAAGTCCTCTGGTTTCCTTTTGGTCCAAGGGAGATCATCGCGAAAGTTTTATTCCGTTTGGACTCCGTTTGGTATTCCTTTTCTGCGAAACTCAAAAACAGGAAAAAAACAGGAACTGGCACTGGGCTCTAGGTTAATAGGTTAGTCCCAAAAATAATATAAAATAGCATATTAATGCATATAAAACATCCAAAACAGATAATAAAATAGCATGGAACAATCAAAAATTATAGATACGTTGGAGATGTATCAAAAACCAACGCAAGCTCAAGAAGTAGCAGGAAGAATTTCTGGCGCCGTTGCCGGGGAGATCTACATCAAGCCTACCAAGTACCCATCATAAACTCTCATCTCTTGCATTACATTATTTGCCGTTTGCCTCTCGTTTTCCTCTCACCCACTTCTAAAAATGTTTTCAGAAAAATACAAAATTATTTGCCTTTTTATTCGCCCTTCTTTCGTTCATCTTTTCGTTTGCCTTTTGTTTGCTTGTGTGTTAGATTGCTTGCTTTGTCACGATGTCTCAAGGAAATATCAAATTCTGTGATTTTTCCAATACTAATAATAATGATTTTATTAGTACTCCGATTGCTCCCGCCACTAGTGAGGAATCTTATGAAATTAATGCCGCTTTGCTGAATCTTGTTATGAAAGATCAATTTTTCGGCCTTCCTAGTGAAGATGCCGCATCCCATCTAAACAATTTCGTTGAGTTGTGTGATATGCAAAAGAAGAAAGATGTGGACAATGATATTGTTAAATTGAAGCTATTTCTGTTCTCACTACGAGATTGTGCTAAAACTTGGTTTTCATCTTTGCCTAAAAATAGTATTGATTCATGGAATAAGTGTAAAGATGCTTTTATTTCCAAGTATTTTCCTCCCGCTAAGATCATCTCCCTTAGGAACGATATTATGAATTTTAAGCAACTTGATCATGAACATGTTGCACAATCTTGGGAGAGGATGAAATTGATGATACGAAATTGCCCTACTCATGGTTTAAATCTATGGACGATCATATAATTTTTTTATGCCGGATTGAATTTTGCTTCTAGAAATCTTTTAGATTCGGCCGCGGGAGGAACTTTTATGGAAATTACTTTAGGAGAAGCTACTAAACTCCTAGATAATATTATGGTTAATTCTTCTCAATGGCATACCGAAAGATCTTCTACTAGTAAAAAAGTGCATGCGATTGAAGAGATTAATGTTTTGAGTGGAAAGATGGATGAACTTATGAATTTTTTTGCTAATAAGAGTGCTCCTATTGATCCCAATGATATGCCTTTGTCTACTTTGATTGAGAATTATAATGAATCTATGGATGTGAATTTTGTTGGTAGGAATAATTTTGGTAACAACGCGTATAGAGGTAATTTCAATCCTAGGCCGTTTCCTAGTTATTCCTCTAATAATTATGGTAATTCCTACAACAATTCCTATGGAAATTATAATAAGATGCCCTCTGATCTTGAGAACAATATTAAAGAATTTATTAGTTCTCAAAAGAATTTCAATGCTTTGGTTGAAGAAAAAATGCTCAAGATTGATGATTTGGCTAGGAACATGGATAGAATTTCTCTTGAGTTTGATTCTTTGAAAATTAGATCTATTCCACCGAAGCATGATATTAATGAATCTCTGAAAGCTATGAGAATCTCTATTGATGAGTGCAATGAAAGAACCGCTAAGATGCGTGCTAAGCGAGATTGGTTTGTAAAAGCGTGTTGTTCTAGTTTTTGTGAGAATAATGATGAAGATCTTAAAGTGATTGATGTGACTCCTATTGAATTTTTGTTTTCTAATATAAATCTTGATAAATATGGGACTGGAGATGAGTCAACTTTAGTTAAAATGCATCCCAATGTTTTGGAGTTTTTAGATCTTGATGCAAAAATTGATAAAAGTGGGATTGGAGAGGTCAAAACTTTAAGTAGCAATGAACCCACTCTTTTGGATTTCAAGGATTTTAATTATGATAATTGTTATTTGATAGATTGTATTTCTTTGTTGCAATCCATGTTAAATTCTCCTCATGCTTATAATCAAAATAAAGCTTTTACTAAACATATCGTTGATGCTATGATGAAATCTTTTGAAGAAAAGCTTGAATTGGAAGATTCTATCCCTAGAAAGCTTTATGATGAGTGGGAACCTACTATTAAGATTAAGATTAAAGATTATGAATGCCATGCTTTGTGTGATTTGTGTGCTAGCGTTTCCACTATTCCAAAAACTTTATGTGATGTCTTAGGTTTCTGTGAATGTGATGATTGTTCTTTAAATTTGCATCTTGCGGATTCCACTATTAAGAAACCTATGGGAAGGATTAATGATGTTCTTATTATTGCAAATAGGAATTATGTGCCCATAGATTTCATTGTTCTTGATATAGATTGCAATCCTACGTGTCCTATTATTCTTGGTAGACCTTTCCTTAGAACGATTGGTGCAATTATTGATATGAAAGAAGGAGACATTAGATTTCAATTTTCGTTAAGGAAGAGCATGGAACACTTTCCTAGAAAGAAAATTAAGTTGCCATATGAATCTATTATGAGAGCTACTTATGGATTGCATACCAAAGATGACAATACCTAGATGTATGATTTACGCCTAGCTAGGGGCGTTAAACAATAGCGCTTGTTGGGAGGCAACCCAATTTTATTTTTTGTTCTTGCTTTTTTTTGGTCCTATTTTTCAATAAATAATTCATCTAGCCTCTGGTTAGATGTGTTTTCATGTTTTAATTAGTGTTTGGGCCAAGTAAGACCTTTGGGATGGCTTACGGTGATAGTTAATTTGATCTTGCTGAAAAACAAAAACTTTTGCGCCCTGTAAAATAATTTTCAGAATTCACATAAGGGATGAAAAACCCTGAATTTTTAAACAAGATTTATATACAAATTTTCTCTGTTTCCCTACTTTTTCAGAATTTTTGGAGTTACATAAGTATCAGAACAATTCGGATCTTCACAGACTGTTCTGTTTTTGACAGATTCTATTTTCTATGTGTTGTTTGCTTAGTTTGATGAATCTATGGGTAGTATCGGGGGGCATGAACCATGGTGAAGTTGGAATACAGTAGATATTACACCAATATAAATAAATAATGAGTTCACAACAGTACCAAAAGTGGTGATTTTATTTTCTTATACTAAAGGATCTCATGAGTTTTCTGTTGAGTTTTGTATTGTGAAGTTTTCAAGTTTCGGGTAAAGATTTGATGGACTATGGAATAAGGATTGGCAAGAGCCTAAGATTGGGGATGCCCAAGGCACCCCAATGTAATATTCAGGGACAACCAAGCATCTAAGCTTGGGGATGCCCCGGATGGCATCCCCTCTTTCGTCTTCGTCTATCGGTAAATTTACTTGAGGCTCTATTTTTATTCACCACATGATATGTGTTTTGCTTGGAGCGTCTTGTATGATATGAGTCTTTGCTTTTTATTTTACCACAATCATCCTTCCTGTACACACCTTTTGAGAGGGACACGCATGAATCGTGGTTTATTAGAATACTCTATGTGCTTCACTTATATATTTTGAGCTAGGCAATTTTGCTCTAGTGCTTCACTTATATCTTTTTAGAGCATGGCGGTGGCTTTATTTATAGAAATTATTGAACTCTCATGCTTCACTTATATTATTTTGAGAGTCTCTCTAAACAGCATGGTAATTTTCTTTGGTTATGAATTTAGTCCTAATATGATGGGCATCCAAGAGGGATATAATAAAAACTTTCATATAAAGTGCATTGAATACTATGTGAAGTTTGATTCCTTATGATTGTTTTGAGATATAGAGATGGTGATATTAGAGTCATGCTAGTAAGTAATTTTGGATTGTAGAATACTTGTGTTAAAGTTTACGATTCCCGTAGCATGCACGTATGGTGAACCGTTATGTGATGAAGTCGGAGCATGATTTATTTATTGATTGTCTTCCTTATGAGTGGCGGTCGGGGACGAGCGATGGTCTTTTCCTACCAATCTATCCCCCTAGGAGCATGCACATAGTACTTTGTTTCAATGACTAATAGATTTTTGCAATAAGTATGTGACGCCCCCGACTCCATCGTGCACTAATCATACACGCAAACATGCACGATCAAGCACAGGGACTCACGGGAAGATATCACAACACAACTCTAACACAATTAAACGGAGATCCATAATATTACAGACCAGGGATCACGAGGATCCGAATACATAAGTCAGTCATACAAATAATATCTGAGTACAGACATAGTTAGACAAGTTTTGCCTTAAGAAGGCTAGCACAAACAACGACTCTAGATCGAAAGGCGTAGGCCTCCTGCCTGGGAGCCTCCGATCCTACTCCTAGTCGGTTGGCTGGATCCAGTAGTAAGTACCGTCTGGACCCTCCTGGTAGTAAGCTCCTGCTGGGACATCTGGCTCCGGGGCTCCATCGTCTGAGTAACATCAAATGGGGTATGGGGGAAAAGAAGTAACAAAGCAACCGTGATACTCATCCGAAGTACTCAGCAAGCAAGGATCTATACTACATATGCAACATTATCAAAGGAGAAAGGCTGTATATGTGGGCTGGGCTGCAGAAATGCCAGAATAGAGAGAAGGCCTAGTCCTATCGAAGACTAGCATCTTCAAACATCTTCACAAAGCCACCATCTTGCAGCAATAGAAGAGAGTAGAATAGCATTTATTTAAGCAAACATGTTGAAGTAAAGCCTAGAGATCCTTCCTCGACTCCCTGCGAGAAAGCGATCCCGAAGCTTCAATTAATTAAACAGGTATCCAGTTCAAGTAATAGATCGGGATACACAAACTGAGCGTCCTTTACCGCAGGACCGACTATCGATAGATTATTCTTCCCTGCAGAGGTGCACTACTGTTACCCAACACGCTCGATCACCTCTGGCCGGACACACTTGCTGGGTACTGCCCGTCCTCGGGAGATCGACACGAAGCAGCGCCCTACCTAGGCTCAGCAGAGAGGTCAGCACGCCGGACTAACCTATGCACCCAGAGGTCTTGGGCCATCACCCTGGGCACCCTGCGTGTTGCGTGGCTGGCGGGGTGCAGGCGCGACACTGATCTCGTCAGTGAAGTATCCAGCCCATTCCCGGCGATCAGCTCGCACGGTGAAACGTGACGTCTGAAGAGCTTTCGGGAGAAACGTACATCGCAGAGGGCCCCATAACCCATTATCCCGCGTGGTGGTAGTGCGTATAGGGCACGTCGACCCACTCAGATCAAACACCCAAATCCAATAGGCTCATTTGATAACACGCGGAGACAATCAGAGTTTCTGAAGCTCCGCCACAATATCACACTCGAGTGCCCTTCCGACACACCCGACATCATAGATCCCCTGCGGGTACCCATCAGGGTCGACCCGCCTGTAACAAAGGTCAAAGTAACCGTGTGGTCGTAACATCAAGGGGGAAGCCCCGAGGAATCACGCTCGGCGGATTCCACTCGATGAAATCATCAGGGTGAACGTATGAGGCATCACCCTCGAGGTTCACACTGATGGGTTGCACGATAGAGTCGTATCGGAAGTGGAGAAGGAGGAATCACCCTCGATGACCACAACCGAACAGCTACACTGCAGAGTATTCATCAGGAGTGCGTTACTAGGTATCACCCTCGACACTCGATAGTATCTATGCAGAGTCGTACAACTAAGGGGGTGAAGTGATGTGTCGGTCTCTGGTCGACGATCACATTGATCGTCGTCCTCGATGATCAAGCAGGGGCAACAAGGGTAAGGTGGTGGGACATGAACTATGGAAGCGAGTTCTGAAACAAGAGTTCAGCATTAAACCAGGGAAAAGATGAGGAGGTGGTTGATGGACTCAGTGACAACTCATCCAGATTTCCAAACAGATGAATTTCCACAATTATGTGAATCAAGGAGATGTCAATTGTCAGATCAGATGATATAATGATGTATGCTCGAGGAAAACATACACAATTAAAGATTGGTTGAAAGGTGCACCCGAAATATGGGCTTAGGTAGCATGATCAATGTTAGAATGGCGATTCAATAACCAAAAGACTTAGAATGAAGCTATCGACCATTCACTTCAAAGCAATAGGGTTGCTAAAGGTTTTGAATTCACACATCATAGTGCAATTGTCGGTATTCCGGTTAGAAACAACACAGGGACCAAGTAATGAACGGAGATGGCGAGGAGTATCACTTGTATCAAGAATTCTTATTAGGTGGTGAAATTCTCGCCACATTCTTGACATAAAAGATGGTAATACTCCAAGGTAAAGAAGAACAAATGCTGGACAGCAAGGAACGCAAGGTACAACACCAAACAAAAACAAGTTTTGTGTTGGAAGGAATACAATAATGTTGTCGATGATAACACGAATCATCGAGGGGTAAGGATGGTATTTCTCATCATGAATTCTATAGATATCTTGGAAGAGCTCAGAATGTTGATGATCATCACGACACATTTTTCAGGAGATTTCATGAAGACGTAATCGTTCGGCGATGACATCAAATCAAAGGAATGATGAAGCGAAAGGTTATTGAAACCACGGGTACGACACAAACCCGGAATCAAGCTTGCTGTTCAAGGCAAAAGATATGATGATGAAGATCGACGTAAGATTAGCTCATCGTCGAATTTGTGCTCCGAGAAGCAGTACTAGGTAGCACAGTTAAGATGATGATGTAGCCGATTAGGCTAAGAATGACATGAGTTGAAAGTTAAATTCCCCAGCAGTACATTACTAGGAGTATTGGATCACAGAGTGGATCTGATTCACTTATTGATGTTCTCAGTTGACAAGCAACCCAAAACCCGTGGGATACTGAATCAGTGAGAAGGAATACTTGACGAAGTCTCATAAGAAGTATTGCAGTACCGTGATATTATCAGGATACCAGGGGGTAATACTCGAAGGGAGATCAGAATAGAAACTGAACTAGATCATTGACTTGCGATAGCAGATACTTTAATCTTGTCAAAAATGGACGGGGCACTGGAATGGTTTTCCTTCTGATATAATGAATAAGGTTAGCATGGTCGAGACCATAACTGCAAGGGATCCAATTTATTGACATTGGAAGAATTATTCAAATGATTAAATATTCTTGCAAGAAGCTTTCATGATAAGTTCCACATCGGGTCCATGGGCATGAACACAAAGTTCAAGGTCGACTCCCACTTGTTCGATACATAACCTTTCATTCACTTCTCGCCTTCGAAGAAGTTGTAACATTGAAATTTCATATGGCGAAAAGCCAGTAGAGTATAACCCGCATAACTTTTCGATTTCACACCGGTTAGGGCAAGCATAGGTTCAACCCATCGGGGCATCTTAGGAACATATACCACGAGCTCTAGGAATAAATAACTCAAGCTTGGAAGCAGAGCATGTTTGACAAAAATGAGAGGATACCATTTACCAAAGGCATTATGTATCAGGAAAGAATTCACAAGGCGGTTAAATATGAAGGACATTGTTGAATAATAATCTGACAAAGGATCTGACGGTCCACAAGGGATCTGATGTGAGCATCGGTACTCAACCAGAAGAAGGAAGAATGCAAGGAGATCAGATTATAGAAACAACTGACTAATTCAGAGCTCAAAATGCAAAGGAATTGTAGTTTTCAAATCAAGGGCTCAGAAGAAAACGCTGTGATATAGAATGGATAAGTCGAATAGACTTAGGGGTACAATCGACAGCAATTTGATTGGTCGAGATCCAGCTCATGTTTAAAATGACGTCTGAGCCGGAAGGATGAATTCTAGGATCTGATTGAGGATTGCGAGCATTCGCAACATATTGAATCAAGGGACTCGAAATGATAGTGACAGAGGATGTCAACGGAGAATACTAGAAATATGGATTTAACCATAATGCAGGAAGGCAAGGAATTCAGGAGCAATAAGCTGCTGAGGATTTTTCGAAAATCGAATAGTATTTCGAAGAATTTTGTGTAACACAAGAACAACTAGGAATGAACAAATCCTCGATAAGTGTGAGGAATTATTCGTAGGTGTAATCGTGCAGAAAAGAGCTGCAAGGCAGTGAGCACAAAGGAGTCTCGGAATAGCGGGAAGTAGTTTAGGGTATCTTGTAATAACAAGAGTTATCGAGGATGAAGGTATGGATGGCAAGTATAAGTAGCTATCCATAGGAATGTCTCGGTGGTAGGGAATTGCAAATCCGATGAGCACAAGTTCTCGAAAGAACATCAGAGAGTATCTTTGGAATCTTCTGGTGCACCAAGTAATCATCTGGAGTAAGGGCTCTCCGGGAGGAAGTAGTTACGAGAACCTAGAGTCGGCGTTAGTAAAATTCATTTAACCCGAAAGGAAGAGAGATCAGAGTCCCAGAGTATAGACGAGGAATAAAAGATCCTAATACCACCCAGCTGCGATGTGGGACCGTAAGCCACACAGCCAAGTTAGTAAATTAGTTTTTCGTTGTCTAGACTCAACTTTGGCCAAGGAATTGGAAGGGGGCTTCCTACAGGCAGTCGGCTCTGATACCAACTTGTGACGCCCCCGACTCCATCGTGCACTAATCATACACACAAACATGCACGATCAAGCATAGGGACTCACGGGAAGATATCACAACACAACTCTAACGCAATTAAATGGAGATCCATAATATTACAGACCAGGGATCACGAGGATCCGAATACGTAAGTCAGTCATACAAATAATATCTGAGTACAGACATAGTTAGACAAGTTTTGCCTTAAGAAGGCTAGCACAAACAACGACTCTAGATCGAAAGGCGTAGGCCTCCTGCCTGGGAGCCTCCGATCCTACTCCTAGTCGGCTGGCTGGATCCAGTAGTAAGTACCGTCTGGACCCTCCTGGTAGTAAGCTCCTGCTGGGACATCTGGCTCCGGGGCTCCATCGTCTGAGTAACATCAAATGGGGTATGGGGGAAAAGAAGTAACAAAGCAACCGTGAGTACTCATCCGAAGTACTCAGCAAGCAAGGATCTATACTACATATGCAACATTATCAAAGGAGAAAGGCTGTATATGTGGACTGGGCTGCAGAAATGCCAGAATAGAGAGAAGACCTAGTCCTATCGAAGACTAGCATCTTCAAACATCTTCACGAAGCCACCATCTTGCAGCAATAGAAGAGAGTAGAATAGCATTTATTTAAGCAAACATGTTGAAGTAAAGCCTAGAGATCCTTCCTCGACTCCCTGCGAGAAAGCGATCCCGAAGCTTCAATTAATTAAACAGGTATCCAGTTCAAGTAATAGATCGGGATACACAAACTGAGCATCCTTTACTGTAGGACCGACTATCGATAGATTATTCTTCCCTGCAGAGGTGCACTACTGTTACCCAACACGCTCGATCACCTCTGGCCAGACACACTTGCAGGGTACTGCCCGTCCTCGGGAGATCGACACGAAGCAGCGCCCTACCTAGGCTCAGCAGAGAGGTCAGCACGCCGGACTAACCTATGCACCCAGAGGTCTTGGGCCATCCCCCTGGGCACCCTGCGGGTTGCACGGCTGGCCAGGGTGCAGGCGCGACACTGAACTCATCAGTGAAGTATCCAGCCCATTCCCGGCGATCAGCCCGCACGGTGAAACATGACGTCTGAAGACCTTTCGGGAGAAACGTACATCGCAGAGGGCCCCATAAACCATTATCCCGCGTGGTGGTAGTGTGTATAGGGCACGTCGACCCACTCAGATCAAACACCCAAATCCAATAGGCTCATTTGATAACACGCGGAGATAATCAGAGTTTCTGAAGCTCCGCCACAATATCACACTCGAGTGCCCTTCCGGCACACCCGACATCATAGATCCCCTGCGGGTACCCATCAGGGTCGACCCGCCTGTAACAAAGGTCAAAGTAACCGTGTGGTCGTAACATCAAGGGGGAAGCCCCGAGGAATCACCCTCGGCAGATTCCACTCGATGAAATCATCAAGGTGAACGTATGAGGCATCACCCTCGAGGTTCACACTGAGGGGTTGCACAACAGAGTCGTATCGGAAGTGGAGAAGGAGGAATCACCCTCAATGACCACAACCGAACAGCTACACTGCAGAGTATTCATCAGGAGTGCGTTACTAGGTATCACCCTCGGCACTCGATAGTATCTATGCAGAGTCGTACAACTAAGGGGGTGAAGTGATGTGTCGGTCTCTGGTCGACGATCACATTGATCGTCGTCCTCGATGATCAAGCAGGGGCAACAAGGGTAAGGTGGTGGGGGTCACTGATGGTTCACTACCAACCTATACTAAGCAGTTTAACATAGGTAGGTAAGGTAACAATAAACGGGTTACAAAAGCAGGCTATGCATCAGAATAGGAGCAAACATTAACAGTAGCAAAATCTAATGCAAGCAGGAGAAATGAAATGGGCGATATCTAAATGCTCAAGGGGGGGGCTTGCCTGGTTGCTTAGACGAGAAGAAGGGGTCGTCATCGACGCAGTCGATCACAGGGGGTAGCATCGGTCTCGGGGTCTATCGGAGAGAAGAGGGGGAGGAAACAATAAATACAAAGCACACAGATGCATTACTAAGCAGAACATGATGATACGCGGTGCTAGGGGGTGTTCTAACGCAGGGTTACATGATACCGGCGAAGGGGGAAAACATCCGGGAATGTTTTCCCGGTGTTTGGCATTTTCGGACCGACGAACTGGAGTGGGAAGGTTGCATGTTCGCTATGCTAGGGATGTGTGGCAGACGAACGGACTGCGTATTCGAATTCGTCTCGTCTTTCTGAGCAACTTTCATATATAAATTATTTTCATCTGACTTATGGTTTATTTCTTATTAATTTTTAAAGTTTACATGAATTTTCCAGAATTCTTTTAATTTGAAAATTAAACAGAATTGCTAAGTGTACACAGGGGTTTACTACTCTAGTGTATGGTAGGTGGGGCCTGGGTGTGCTGAGTCATCAGGTGAACAGTCAACGTTGACTGGGTTGACCGCTACAGTGCCTGGGGGTCCACATGTCATTGCCTAAGATTTAATCAAATGATATTTAACAAGGTGGTCCCACACGTCATTTGCTATTAGGCTAGTTGTAATTAAACTAACCTAATCTAATCCTAAACAGGGCCGCCCCTACTGGAAACAGCCCAGCCGGCTGTGGTATGCACACGCACACGCACGCGCGCAGGCAGAGGCACCGTGCGACATGACCGGTCAGGGAGCAGCGGCAGAAGCAGGAGCGGCCGGCGCGCGAAGCGGAGGTGGACGCTGGAAGCGGCGCCGGAGGAGCCGCCGGAGACGTGCTGGGCGGCGGCGCGCTAGCGGGCAGCGGCGGGGCGGTCGGCCACGGCGGGCGGTGGCGGGGCGGTCATCGGGACGCGGGTGCGTGGCCGGGGCATGGGTTGAGACAGGCAAGCGCGCGAGTAGCGAGGCAGGGCGCGGCTGTAGCGGCTAGAGGGTGCGGCCAGCGCGGTCGCGGCGCGCCGACGTGCGACTGGGCACACGCGCAACAGCAGCGGCAGTACAGCGCGGCAGAGGAGCGGCAGCAGCAACGCACGCGGGCGGGGGCGCTCAAGCGGGCACAGGGGGGCGCGAGCAATGGCAAGCAGCAAGCAGCGGTGTAGCGATTGAGGCAGCAGCAGTAGCGGCCAGCAAGAACAGCAGCAGGCAGAGCAAAGCATCAGCGGCAGTAAGCGGCAGGACGATGGGCGGTGGCCTACGGCGACTGAAACGATGGGGGCAAGAGGGGAAGAAACGGCGGAGCTCACATCGATGTCGAAGGCAAGCTCGAGGAGGCCGGAGGTGGAGCGGAGTGGCGGCAACCGACGACGGACGCCGGCGATGTACGTGTTGAAGACGAGGTCGATGGCGGGTGTATGAGCCGTCCTTGCTCGATTCAGTGCTCAGTGTAGACGAAGTAGACCGCGACGGTTCTCCTGGACATCTTAGCGCGATGAGGGGAGGCCGGTGGCCGCGGGATTGACGCAGCGATGACGGCCATGTGCTTCGGGCGATGAACAAATCAACGGGACGAACGAGACAGAGAGAATGGGGAGGCTAGGGTTTGTCCACTCGGTTGGCGAGGTCTTTATACACCTCAGGGGTTCGTTGGATGGTCAACACGGCGACATCGGCGGCCACGACGGCTGGATGTGCGCCATGGCCTCCTCTCTGTAGCAGGAGATAGGGGAAGGCCAGCCGTGGGCTGGGCCTTGTACTGTAGGAGTAGGCCGAGTGCATAATAGTTCCTTAGGCCTTTTCTCTTTTCTCTTTTTCTTTTCTGTCAAACATTTGAGTCACTGTTTGCATTTCCTTTTAGTACCAAATGAGTTTTGTTTTGAACATAATTTGGCACATAGTTCTAACACAACATCTTGATATGGAACAAAAAGTTTGGGGTCAAAAGGAGTTGTCTAACCATTTTTAGAAAATGAAAAGGCCAATTTAATTAATGTTGGACCACTAAATTAATTCCCAGGGGCATTTTGGGAATCTAAATGAGGCTGGTTTGAACATGACAATGATCAGGGAAATTTATAGGATAAAGTGAACATTTTAGTTTTACTGTTTGAAGAAATAAATATTTGACCGCATTTTAAATTTGAATTTGAGTTTGGTTTGAAACAAAGTGAGGACTAGCAACTCAATTATGATGACATGGCATCATTAGGCACGAGATTACTGTAGCATGATACTGGGGGTGTTACAAAGTATGTGAGTTCTTTATGACTAATGTTGAGTCCATGGATTATACGCACTCTCACCCTTCCACCATTGCTAGCCTCTCTAGTACCGCGCAACTTTCGCCGGTGCCTTACACCCACCATATACCTTCCTCAAGACAGCCACCATACCTACCTATTATGGCATTTCCATAGCCATTCCGAGATATATTGCCATGCAACTTCCACCGTTCCGTTATATTTTGTTCTAAGTTTCGAGTTGTAAGTAAATAAAAGTGTGATGATCATCATTATTAGAGCATTGTCCCATGTGAGGAAAGGATGATGGAAGCTATGATTCCCTCACAAGTTGGGATGAGTCTCCAGACTTTACAAAAATAAAAGAGGCCAAAGAAGCCCACCACAAAAAAATGAGAGAAAAGAGAGAAGGGGCAATGTTACTATCCTTTTTCCACACTTGTGCTTCAAAGTAGCACCATGATCTTCATGATAGAGGGTCTCCTATGTTATCACTTTCATATACTAGTGGGAATTTTTCATTATAAAACTTGGCTTGTATATTCCAATGATGGGCTTCCTCAAATTGCCCTTGGTCTTCGTGAGCAAGCGAGTTGGATGCACACCCACTTAGTTCCTTTTTGAGCTTTCATAAACTTATAGCTCTAGTGCATCCGTTGCATGGCAATCCCTACTCACTCACATTGATATCTATTGATGGGCATCTCCATAGCCCGTTGATACGCCTAGTTGATGTGAGACTATCTCCTTCTTTTTGTCTTCTCCACAACCACCATATTCTATTCCACCTATAGTGCTATATCCATGGCTCACGCTCATGTATTGCGTGAAAGTTGAAAAAGTTTGAGAACATCAAAAGTATGAAACAATTGCTTGGCTTGTCATCAGGGTTGTGCATGATTTAATACTTTGTGTGCTGAAGATGGAGCATAGCCCGACTATATGATTTTGTAGGGATAACTTTCTTTGGCCATGTTATTTTGAAAAGACATGATTGCTTTATTAGTATGCTTGAAGTATTATTATTTTTATGTCAATATTAAACTTTTGTTTTGAATCTTATGGATCTGAACATTCATGCCACAATGAAGAAAATTACATGGATAAATATGTTAGGTAGCATTCCACATCAAAAATTCTGTTTTTATCATTTACCTACTCGAGGACGAGTAGGAATTAAGCTTGGGATGCTTGATACGTCTCCAACGTATCTATAATTTTTGATTGTTCCATGCTATTATATTATCTGTCTTGGATGTTTTATATGCATTAATATGCTATTTTATATTATTTTTGGACTAACTTATTAACCCAGAGCCCAGTGCCAGTTTCTGTTTTTTCCTTGTTTTTGAGTTTCGCAGAAAAGGAATATCAAACGAAGTCCAAACGGAATAATACTTTACGATAATTTTTCTTGGACCAGAAGACACCTAGAGGACTTGAGAACCAAGTCAGAAGAGTCCCGAGGCGACGGCAAGGGTGGAGGACGCGCACTAGGGGGGCGCCCCCCTGCCTTGTGGGTCCCTCGGAGCTCCTCTAACCCTATTCTCTGGCCTATAAATTCCCAAATATTCCCGAACCACCAGAAGCGTCTGATACGTCTCCAACATATCTATAATTTTTTATTGTTCCATGCTATTATATTATCTGTTTTGGATGTTTTATATGCATTATTATGCTATTTTATATTATTTTTGGGACTAACTTATTAACCTAGAGCCCAGTGTCAGTTTCTGTTTTTTTCCTTCTTTTTGAGCTTCGCAGAAAAGGAATACCAAACGGAATAAAACTTCATGATGATTTTTCTTGGATCCGAAGACACCCAGGGGATTTGGAGTCCAAGCCAGAAGAGCCATGAGGCGGCGGCAAGGGTGGAGGGCACGCCCTAGGGGGGGGCGCCCCCCTACCTTGTGGCCCCCTCGGGGATCCCCTGACCTAGCTCTTCGTCCTATATATTCACATATATTCCAAAACCCTCAGAAGCATCAACGAAAATACTTTTCCACCACCGCAACCTTCTGTTCCCGTGATATCCCATCTTGGGGCATTTTTCGGCACCCTGCCGGAGGGGATTCGATCACGGAGGGCACCTACATCAGCCCTATTGCCCTTACGATGAAGCGTGAGTAGTTTACCTCAGACCTACGGGTCCATATCTAGTAGCTAGATGGCTTCTTCTCTCTCTTTGATTCTCAATACCATGTTCTCTTCCATGTTTGGAGATCTATCTGATGTAATCTTCTTTTGCGGTGTGTTTGTTGAGATCCGATGAATTGTGGATTTATGATCAGCTTATCTATGAATATTATTTGAATCTTCTCTGAATTCTTACATGCATGATTTGATATCTTTGTATTTCTCTTCGAATTATCGGTTTGGTTTGGCCAACTAGATTTGTTTTTCTTGCAATGGGAGAGGTGCTTAGCTTTGGGTTCAATCTTGCATGATTTCACCCAGTGACAAAGTAGGGGTAGCGAGACACGTATTGAATTGTTGCCATCGAGGATAAAAAGATGGGGTTTACATCATATTGCTTGAGTTTATTCCTCTACATCATGTCATCTTACTTAAGGCGTTACTCCGTTCTTTATGAACTTAATACTCTAGATGCATGCTGGATAGCGGTCGATGTGTGGAGTAATAGTAGTAGATGCAGGCAGGAGTCGGTCTACTTGACACGGACGTGATGCCTATATTACATAATCATTGCCTTGGATATCGTCATAACTTTGCATTTTTCTATCAATTGCTCGGCAGTAATTTGTTCACCCACCGTATTATTTGCCTTGAAGAGAGAAGCCTCTAGTGAAACATATGGCCCCCGGGTATATTTTCCATCATACTTGTTTCCGATCTACTATCTTGCAATCTTTTATTTTCAGATCTATAAACCAAAAAACCCAAAAATATTTAATTATATTTTATTTAGTTTTATCTATCTCTATCAGATCTCACCTTTGCAAGTGACCGTGAAGGGATTGACAACCCCTTTATCGCGTTGGGTGCAAGTGTTTGATTGTTTATGCAGGTGCATCTATTGGGGACTTGCGCGTTTCTCCTACTGGATTGATACCTTGGTTCTTAACTGAGGGAAATACTTATCTCTACTGTGCTGCATCACCCATTCCTCTTCAAGGGAAAAACCAACGCAAGCTCAAGAAGTAGCAGGAAGAATTTCTGGCGCCGTTGCCGGGGGAATCTACATCACGCCTACGAAGTACCCATCATAAACTCTCATCTCTTGCATTACATTATTCGCCATTTGCCTCTCGTTTTCCTCTCCCCCACCTCTAAAATGATTTTCAGAAAAATACAAAAAGATTTGCCTTTTTATTCGCCCTTCTTTTGTTCGTCCTTTCATTCGCTTTTTGGTTGCTTGTGTGCTAGATTGCTTGCTTTGTCACGATGACTCAAGAGAATACCAAGTTGTGTAACTTTTCCAATATTAATAATAATGATTTTATTAGTACTCCAATTGCTCCCGCCACTAGTGTGGAATCTTATGAAATTAATGCCGCTTTGCTGAATCTTGTTATGAAAGATCAATTTTCTGGCCTTCCTAGTGAATATGCCGCATCCCATCTAAATAGTTTTGTTGAGTTGTGCGATATGCAAAAGAAGAAAGATGTGGATAATGATATTGTTAAATTGAAGCTATTTCCGTTCTCACTACGAGATCGTGCTAAAACTTGGTTTTCATCTTTGCCTAAAAATAGTATTGATTCATGGAATAAGTGTAAAGATGCTTTTATTTCCAAGTATTTTCCTCCCGCTAAGATCATCTCCCTTAGGAACAATATTATGAATTTTAAGCAACTTGATCATGAACATGTTGCACAATCTTGGGAGAGGATGAAATTGATGATAAGAAATTGCCCTGCTCATGGTTTAAATCTATGGATGATCATACAAATTTTTTATGCCGGATTGAATTTTGCTTCTAGAAATCTTTTAGATTCGGCCGCGAGAGGTACTTTTATGAAAATTACTTTAGGAGAATATACTAAACTCCTAGATAATATTATGGTTAACTATTCTCAATGGCATACCGAAAGATCTTCTACTAGTAAAAAAGTGCATACGATTGAAGAAATTAATGTTTTGAGTGGAAAGATGGATGAACTTATGAAATTGTTTTCTAGTAGGGGTGCTCCTATTTATCCTAATGATATGCCTTTGTCTACTTTGATTGAGAACAATAATGAATCTATGGATGTGAATTTTGTTGGTAGGAACAATTTTGGTAATAACGCGTATAGAGGAAATTTTAATCCTAGGCCGTTTCCTAGTAATTCCTCTAATAATTATGGTAATTGCTACAACAATTCTTATGGAAATTATAATAAGATGCCCTGTGATCTTGAGCACAATATTAAAGAATGTATTAGTTCGCAAAAGAATTTCAATGCTTTGGTTGAAGAAAAATTGCTTAAGATTGATTATTTGGCTAGGAACGTGTATAGAATTTCTCTTGAGATTGATCCTTTGAAAATTAGATCTATTCCACCCAAGCATGATATTAATGAATCTCTGAAAGCTATGAGAATTTCCATTGATGAGTGCAAAGAAAGAATCGTTAAGATGCGCGCTAAGCGAGATTGGTTTGTAAAAGCGTGTTCTTCTAGTTTGTGTGAAAATAATGATGAAGATCTTAAAGTGATTGATGTGACTCCTATTGAATCTTTGTTTTCTAATATAAATCTTGATAAAGATGGGACTGGAGATGAGTCAACTTTAGCTAGAAGGCGTCCCAATGATTCGGAGTATATAGATCTTGATGCAAAAATTGATAAAAGTGGAATTGGAGAGGTCAAAACTTTAAGTAGCAATGAACCCACTCTTTTGGATTTCAAGGATTTTAATTATGATAATTGTTCTTTGATAGATTGTATTTCCTTGTTGCAATCCATGTTGAATTCTCCTCAAGCTTATAATCAAAACAAAGCTTTTACTAAACATATCATTGATGCTATGATGAAGTCTTTTGAAGAAAAGCTTGAATTGGAAGTTTCTATTACTAGAAAACTTTATGATGAGTGGGAACATACTATTAAGATTAAGATTAAAGATCATGAATGCCATGCTTTGTGTGATTTGGGTCCCAGCGTTTCCACAATTCCAAAAACTTTATGTGATGTGTTAGGTTTCCGTGAATTTGATGATTGTTCTTTAAATTTGCCTATTGCGGATTCCACTATTAAGAAACCTATGGGAAGAATTAATGATGTTCTTATTGTTGCAAATAGGAATTATGAGCCCGTAGATTTCATTGTTCTTGATATAGATTGCAATCCTACATGTTCTATTATTCTTGGTAGACCTTTCCTTAGAACGATTGGTGCAATTATTGATATGAAAGAAGGAAACATTAGATTTCAATTTTCGTTAAGGAAGGGCATGGAACACTTTCCTAGAAAGAAAATTAAGTTTCCATATGAATCTATTATGAGAGCTACTTATGGATTGCATACCAAAGATGACAATACCTAGATCTATGTTTTTATGCCTAGCTAAGGGCTTTAAACAATAGCGCTTGTTGGGAGGCAACCCAATTTTATTTTTATTCTTGCTTTTTTGGTTCTGTTTTTCAATAAATTTTTCATCTAGCCTCTGGTTAGATGTGTTTTCATGTTTTAATTAGTGTTTGGGCCAAGTAAGACCTTTGGGATGGCTTACGGTGATAGTTGATTTGATCTTGCTGAAAAACAGAAACTTTTGTGTCCAGTTGCAGAATTTTAATAATTCACATGAGTGACGAAAAACCCTGAATTTATTACAAAAGATTAATATACAAATTTATTATGTTGTCCTTTTTTGTCAGAATTGTTGGAGTTACAGAAGTATTATAACAATTCAGATCTTCGCAGACTGTTCTGTTTTTGACAGATTCTGTTTTCTATGTGTTGTTTGCTTATTTTGATGAATCTATGGGTAGTATCGGGGGGTATGAACCATGGAGAAATCATAATACAGTAGATATTACACCAATATAAATAAATAATGTGTTCACAACAGTACCAAAAGTGGTGATTTATTTTCTTATACTAACGGATCTCATGAGTTTTCTGTTGAGTTTTGTGTTGTGAAGTTTTCAAGTTTTGGGTAAAGATTTGATGGACTATGGAATAAGGAGTGGCAAGAGCCTAAGCTTGGGGATGCCCAAGGCACCCCAAGGTAATATTCAAGGAAAACCAAGAGCCTAAGCTTGGGGATGCCCTGGAAGGCATCCCCTCTTTCGTCTTCGTCTATCGGTAAATTTACTTGAGGCTATATTTTTATTCACCACATGATATGTGTTTTGCTTGGAGCGTCTTGGATGATATGACTCTTTTCTTTTTAGTTTTCCACAATCATCCTTGCTGTACACACATTTTGAGAGGGACACGCTTGAATCGTGATTTATTAGAATACTCTATGTGCTTCACTTATATCTTTTGAGCTAGGCAATTTTGCTCTAGTGCTTCACTTGTATCTTTTTAGAGCACGGCGGTGGCTTTATTTTATAGAAATTGTTGAACACTCATGCTTCACTTATATTATTTTGAGAGTCTCTCTAAACAGCATGGTAATTTGCTTTGGTTATGAATTTAGTCCTAATATGATAGACATCCAAGAGGGATATAATAAAAACTTTCATATAAAGTGCATTGAATACTATGTGAAGTTTGATTCCTTATGATTGTTTTGAGATATAAAGATGGTGATATTAGAGTCATGCTAGTAAGTAATTTTGGATTGGTAGAAATACTTGTATTAAAGTTTTTGATTCCCGTAGCATGCACGTATGGTGAACCGTTATGTGATGAAGTCGGAGCATGATTTATTTATTGATTGTCTTCCTTATGAGTGGCGGTCGGGGACGAGCGATGGTCTTTTCCTACCAATCTATCCCCTTAGGAGCATGCGTCTAATACTTTGTTTTGATAGCTAATAGACTTTCGCAATAAGTATGTGAGTTCTTTATGACTAATGTTGAGTCCATGGATTGTACGCACTCTCACCCTTCCACCATTGCTAGCCTCTCTAGTACCGCGCAACTCTCGCCGGTGCCATACACCCACCATATTACCTTCCTCAAAACAGCCACCATACCTACCTATTATGGCATTTCCATTGCCATTCCAAGATATATTGCCATGCAACTTCCACCGTTCCGTTTTATTATGACACGCTCCATCATTGTCATATTGCTTTGCATGATCGTAAGATAGCTAGCATGATGTTTACATGGCTTGTCCATTTTTTGATATCATTTGCTATGCTAGATCATTGCACATCCCGGTACACCGCCGGAGGCTTTCATATAGAGTCATATTTTGTTCTAAGTATCGAGTTGTAATTCTTGAGTTGTAAGTAAATAAAAGTGTGATGATCATCATTATTAGAGCATTGTCCCATGTGAGGAAAGGATGATGGAAGCTATGATTCCCCCACAAGTCAGGATGAGTCTCCGGACGAAAAATAAAAATAAAAGAGGCCAAAGAAGCCCACAATAAAAAAAAGAGAAAAAAAGAAAAAAATGAGAGAAAAGAGAGAAGGGGCAATGTTACTATCCTTTTTCCACACTTGTGCTTCAAAGTAGCACCATGATCTTCATGATAGAGGGTCTCCTATGTTATCACTTTCATATACTAGTGGGAATTTTTCATTATAAAACTTGGCTTGTATATTCCAATGATGGGCTTCCTCAAATTGCCCTTGGTCTTCATGAGCAAGCGAGTTGGATGCACACCCACTTAGTTCCTTTTTGAGCTTTCATAAACTTATAGCTCTAGTGCATCCGTTGCATGGCAATCCCTACTCACTCACATTGATATCTATTGATGGGCATCTCCATAGCCCGTTGATACGCCTAGTTGATGTGAGACTATCTCCTTCTTTTTGTCTTCTCCACAACCACCATATTCTATTCCACCTATAGTGCTATATCCATGGCTCACGCTCATGTATTGCGTGAAAATTGAAAAAGTTTGAGAACATCAAAAGTATGAAACAATTGCTTGGCTTGTCATCGGGGTTGTGCATGATTTAATACTTTGTGTGATGAAGATGGAGCTTAGCCAGACTATATGATTTTGTAGGGAGAACTTTCTTTGGCCATGTTATTTTGAGAAGACATGATTGCCTTATTAGTATGCTTGAAGTATTATTGTTTTTATGTCAATATTAAAGTTTTGTTTTGAATCTTATGGATCTGAACATTCATGCCACAATGAAGAAAAATACATGGATAAATATGTTAGGTAGCATTCCACATAAAAAATTCTGTTTTTATCATTTACCTACTCGAGGACGAGCAGGAATTAAGCTTGGGGATGCTTGATACGTCTCCAATGTATCTATAATTTTTTATTGTTCCATGCTATTATATTATCTGTCTTGGATGTTTTATATGCATTATTATGCTATTTTATATTATTTTTGGGACTAACTTATTAACCTAGAGCCCAATGCCAGTTTCTGTTTTTTCCTTGTTTTGAGCTTCGCAGAAAAGGAATACCAAACGGAGTCCATACGGAATAAAACTTCACGATGATTTTTCTTGGACTCGAAGACACCCAGGGGACTTGGAGTCCAAGCCAAAAGAGCCACAAGGCAGCGGCAAGGGTGGAGGGCGCGCCCTAGGGGGGGCGCCCCCCTACCTTGTGGCCCCCTCGGGGATCCCCTGACCTAGCTCTTCGTCCTATATATTCACATATATTCCAAAACCCTCAGAAGCATCCACGAAAATACTTTTCCACCACCGCAACCTTCTGTTCCCATGAGATCCCATCTTGGGGCCTTTTCCGGCACCCTGCTGGAGGGGGATTCGACCACGAAGGGCAACTACATCAACCCTATTGCCCTTCCGATGAAGTGTGAGTAGTTTACCTCAGACCTACGGGTCCATAGCTAGTAGCTAGATGGCCTCTTCTCTCTCTTTGATTCTCAATACCATGTTCTCTTCGATGTTCTTGGAGATCTATCCGATGTAATCTTCTTTTGCGGTGTGTTTGTCGAGATCCGATGAATTGTGGATTTATGATCAGCTTATCTATGAATATTATTTGAATCTTCTCTGAATTCTTATATGCATGATTTGATATCTTCGTATTTCTCTTCGAATTATTGGTTTGGTTTGGCCAACTAGATTGGTTTTTCTTGCAATGGGAGAGGTGCTTAGCTTTGGGTTCAATCTTGCGTGATTTCACCTAGTGACAAAGTAGGGGTAGCGAGACACGTATTGAATTGTTGCCATCGAGGATAAAAAGATGGGGTTTACATCATATTGCTTGAGTTTATTCCTCTACATCATGTCATCTTACTTAAGGCGTTACTCCGTTCTTTATGAACTTAATACTCTAGATGCATGCTGGATAGCGGTCGATGTGTGGAGTAATAGTAGTAGATGTAGGCAGGAGTCGGTCTACTTGACACGGACGTGATTCCTATATTACATAATCATTGCCTTGGATATCGTCATAACTTTGCGCTTTTCTATCAATTGCTCGAAAGTAATTTGTTCACCCACTGTATTATTTGCCTTCAAGAGAGAAGCCTCTAGTGAAACCTATGGCCCCCGGGTCTATTTTCCATCATACTTGTTTCCGATCTACTATCTTGCAATCTTTTACTTTTAGATCTATAAACCAAAAAACCCAAAAATATTTAGTTATCTTTTATTTAGTTTTATCTATCTCTATCAGATCTCACCTTTGCAAGTGACCGTGAAGGGATTGACAACCCCTTTATCACGTTGGGTGCAAGTGTTTGATTGTTTGTGCAGGTGCATCTATTGGGGACTTGCGCGTCTCTCCTACTGGATTGATACCTTGGTTCTTAACTGAGGGAAATACTTATCTCTACTGTGTTGCATCACCCTTTCCTCTTCAAGGAAAAAACCAACGCAAACTGTCAAGAAGTAGCAGCGTCCACCAAAATACTTTTCTGCCACCGTAACCTTCTGTTCCCGCGAGATCCCATCTTGGGGCCTTTTCTGGCATCCTGCCGGAGGGGGGTTTGATCACGGAGGGCATCTACTTCAACCCTATTGCCCTTCCGATGAAGCGTGAGTAGTTTACCACAGACCTACGGGTCCATAGCTAGTAGCTAGGTGGCTTCTTCTCTCTCTTTGGTTCTCAATACCATGTTCTCCTTGATGTTCTTGGAGATCTATCCGATGTAATCTTCTTTTGCCGTGGGTTTGTCGAGATCCAATGAATTATGGATTTATGATCAGCTTCTCTATGAATATTATTTGAATCTTCTCTGAATTCTTATATGCATGATTTAGTATCTTTGTATTTCTCTTCGAATTATCGGTTTGGTTTAGCCAACTAGATTGGTTTTTCTTGCAATGGGAGAGGTGCTTAGCTTTGGGTTCAATCTTGCGTGATTTCACCCATTGACAAAGTAGGTGTAGCGAGACACGTATTGCTTTGTTGCCATCAAGGATAAAAGGATGGGGTTTTCATCATATACTTGAGTTTATCCCTCTACATCATGTCATCTTACTTAAGGTGTTACTCCGTTCTTTATGAACTTAATACTCTAGATGCATGCTGGATAGCGGTCGATGTGTGGAGTAATAGTAGTAGATGCAGGCAGGAGTCGGTCTACTTGAGACGGACGTTGTAACACCCCTGTGTAATAGCCACTATGATCAACTGCTAATAATGCCAAGTCACTCCTATTTGCAGTGATTAATCACTTTGGTTAATTATTCAATTCAAATTCTATTCTGAAAGTCAACTCAAATTCAAAAGTGCAAAATGAATTTGCTCAAGCACTATGGGAAAAATGTTCACTAAATAGCAAATATTCCAGAAGCACTCATAAAAATATAAACAATGATGATGGAGTTAACTAAATGACTCAAACCACATGAAACAGCACCAAAACAGCATTATTTAAATCATTTATAATTATATCAAATCCAAAAGAAATCCAAATTTACCCAAACCAATTTTTGGTGAAAGGTAATATTGCATTTTATTATTTGGGCCAAGTCCCACATTTTACAAAATAGCAAAAGTGACCTAAACAATTACCTAACAGAAATAATTAAAGAAAAAGGCAAAACAGAAAATAAGAAAAATAAAATGAGGCACTGTGCACTGGGCCTAAGTGCACAGTGCCCCGAAAACCAGCCCACCTGGCCCAAATCCCTATCTCTCCTTCGTCGTGTTGGCCGCTCCCTGGCCGAGCGCGCGCGCCGGCGAAACATCGACAGCGCGACGCCACCGATGCCACCGATGCCCGTGAGGATAAGGATGAGCCGGTGCTCTCCCCCTGGACCTCCCCACTCACTCTCCCCCTCTCTCCCTCACTCGTTCCTCGCCTCTCCCCTTCTCAGATCCGCCGCCGAGCGCCGCAGCCGCCGCGCCTTGCTGCTCGCCGTGGCCACCGGCGTCCCCGCGAACCACCATCATGCCTGGAAGGAGCACCGGGCCCGACCACATCGTTTGGCGCTGCCCGTTGAAGCCAGGGGCCTCTGCATCGAGCCCAACAGCACCGTCTTCTTCCTCGGATCACCGGCGCGCCTCCGACGAGCCCTGCCGTTCTGCTGCTACTAACCTGTCAAGGGCCACCTTGCGTGCCGCACGGTGAGCCGCTCCTCCTCTCCCCTAGCTCTTCTGCCCTCCTGCGTCCCCGTAGCCGCCGCTCCGCGTGAGCCCGAGCCCGTCGTCGCGGAGCTCGTCGCCGATGAGGCTCCGGTGACCAAATGGTCACGGGCGTGTGTCCGCTAGTTTCGCCGCACCGCGTAGAGCACACTTAGCTATCTGTTCGAGCTACTGCACCCCGCAACGCCGATTCCATCGAACTCCCGTACGCGCCACCGCCTTTGCTCGTCGTCGGCGACGTTTTCGGCCGAGTTCGGCCCTGCCACCACCACCAAGCGACGCGGCGACGAGTGGCCGTTCGGATGGACCAAGCCGCGCGCCGAACGGCGCCGTGTATCGAAATTCTGACGAGACCCGAGCGGCTCCGCCGCGTTTTGGCGCCGCCGCCGGCGAGTCGCCGGCCCCGCTGACCTGGCAGGCCTGGGGCCACCCCAGTGACACTGCCAGTGGGTCCCCTGGCCCCCCTTTGACCCCGTTGACCGTGGTCAACGCGGGCACTGTTCACATGTGTCACTGACGTGTGGGCGCGCGTAGTTAATTAGTTAAATAGGTTTTAAAAATTAAAACTAATCACTAATGTCTCACTGACACCCATGGCCCACTCCCCTAATTAACCCTGTTAATTAAGTTAACTCACTGTTAGTCTAAACAGAGACTGACATGTGGGTCCCACTGGACCCACATGTCAGGTTTGACCTAGTCAGCCGACTTGTTGACCTGCTGACGTCAGCATTGCATCATGTTGATGTCATAATTCCTTTTTCTGTTAAATAAATAAAATCCAGAATATTGTTTAAATCTTTAGAAAATCATAGAAGATAAACCGTAGCTCAGATCGAAAAACTTAAAACATGAAAGTTGATCAGAACGACGAGACGAATCTGATCGTGTCGTCTGTTTCGATGCCGAAACCCCCTACGTAGGTGAACCCGCAACTTCGAGGCCGTATCCGATAG
Source organism: Thinopyrum elongatum (assembly GCA_011799875.1). Lineage (NCBI taxonomy): Eukaryota > Viridiplantae > Streptophyta > Magnoliopsida > Poales > Poaceae > Thinopyrum > Thinopyrum elongatum. Next base: position 60,913,608 of record CM022301.1, on the reverse strand, counting down.
ATGGATAGTGCTTATACACCGGTTAATAAATCCGACATTAATCCTAAAGTAACTAAAAATGACTTAGACATACTTTAGGCAACCCTGCACTGCATCTTAGCATAGCATGCCTGTATTGCATCGTTTGCTGTGCATTTATTTGTTTCTTCCCCCTCTTCTTTCTCGATAGACCCCGACGTCGACGTAGCTCCCGAGACCGATGCAGCTCCGGAGGTCGACTACGCTCCTGACGATCAGGCCCTTGCCACCGAGCTTCCAGGCAAGCACCCCCATTTTGAGCATTCCGATATCGCCCACTCTCTTCTCCCTTATGCTTGCATTAGAAGTTACTGCTGCTGCTATTGTCCTATATCTGCTGCATAGCCTGTTTATTGTAACCTGCTATTGTTACCTTCCTGCTTATCCTAAACTGTTTAGTATAGGCTGGGTAGAGACCTATCAGAGACCCCAATTTACCTCGACTGCCCCGCTGGATGATCAGAAGACCCGAGCAACGGGATCAAAGACCAGGCCCCGGCACCGCACGTCACTTCCCCTTAGTTGCTCGACACTACTGGGTTACTATCGAGTGCCGAGGGTGATACCTCGTCAGCACTTCTGATGATAACCTTGTAGGTTAGTTAATCGGTCGTGGTCAGTGAGGGTGATTCCTCCTACACCACCTCTGTAACCGACACTGTCGTGCAACTCCTCAAGAGTGGACCTCGAGGGTGATTCCTCCTTCGTTCGCCTTGACGGTAACATCAGAGGGAATTCTATCGAGGGTGATTCCTCAGGGTTCCCCTTGGTGTTAGACACACGGTTACCATTGTTACTATGACTTTACACTGAAACATGACACTAAAGACGGGTCGGCCCTGAGGGGTACCCGCGCGAGCTTAATAGCGAGTGATGTGGGATCGGGTGGACCTGGATGGTGCCCGAGAGTTGAACACGAGGCGTGGCCGGGCATTCTTAGCCCTTGCCGCAAGTCCTCGAGACGGTGCGACGGGGTCACATCGATCGTGAGTCTCTGCTCGTTACCGCGCGCTCCTAATCCACTAACGGTTTGGATATTTGATCCGAGGGGCCTCTGGCCTGATAGCACTAACCATCACGTGGGCATAGTATGGGCGTTCTGCATCGTATACTTCAGCCGAAGCTTAATAGACGTCAGCAACTGAGCGGCACATGCTGGGTTGGACTGGTAACGCAACCGCGCTTGTATTAAGGGGTTGCTAGGTCTGCTCACCGGCGGTGTACGTAACATGCAGGAGCGTCCGGGGCGATGGCCCAAGATCCCTGGGGGCATAGGTTAGTCCGGCGTGCTGACCTCTCTGTTAGGTATTCGGTCGGGTTGTGGCGTGTTGCTTAGCCGAGGCCGGGCATGACCCAGAAAAGTGTGTCCGGCCGGAGTTAAGCGAGCGTGGTGGGTAAGTTGGTGCACCCCTGCAGGGAAGAACTAATCTATCGATAGCCTGTCCTACGGTAACGGACACTCGGAGTTGTATCCCGATCGGTACAACTAGAACTGATGACTTGAGATGATAACTGGATAGTATGGCTCTGGGATTACTTTCTCGCAGGGAGTCGAGGAAGAATCTCTGGGCGAGGTTGATGATACTACAACTACTTTACATTATGTTAATCTGCACTCTTCTAATGCTGCAAGACCGATGAAGATGATTGAAGATGCTAGTCTTCGATAGGACTAGGCTTTCCCCTCTATTCTGGCATTTCTGCAGCCCAGTCCACATAAACAGCCCTCCTTTGAAAATGTTGCATATGTAGTGTAGATCCTTGCTTGCTGAGTACTTTGGATGAGTACTCATTTTTGCTTTACTTTCTTTTTCCCCATATCCATATGTCGCCACCAGATGACGGAGCCCCTAAGATAGCGGCCCCTGTCGACGACTACGGCTACTACTACTACTCTCCCGGCGAGTACTACTACGAGGAGCCGACTGACGACCAAGAGTAGGATTCGGAGGGTCCTAGGCAGGAGGCCTACGCCTTTTGATCGTAGTATTTTATTTTGCCCCGCCTTCCTAAAGGCTTATCTTCATTTCTGCAATATATCTGTACCCAGATATCTGATGCTTCCGCTGACACTTGTATGCCATCGAGCTATGTATTTGAGCCCTCGAGGCCCTGGGTTGTAATATAAAGCTTGTATGACTTTATTTATGTTTTAGAGTTGTGTTGTGATATCTTCAAGTGAGTCCTTAGGCTTGATCGTGTGCAATTGCGTGTATGGTTAGTGCACGATTAAGCCGGGGTCGTCACAGACGTGATGCCTATATTCATAATCATTGCCTTGGATATCGTCATAACTATGCGCTTTTCTATCAATTGCTCGACAGTAATTTGTTTACCCACCGTATTATTTGCCTTCAAGAGAGAAGCCTCTAGTGAAACCTATGGCCCCCGGGTCTATTTTCCTTATTATATTTTCAGATCTATATACCAAAAACACCTTGCTGCAATTTATTTACTTTTACGTTTTAGTAATCTTTTATATCTATCTCTATCGGATCTCACCTTTGCAATTGACCGTGAAGGGATTGACAACCCCTTTTCCGCGTTGGGTGCAAGTGTTTGATTGTTTGTGTAGGTGCATATATTGGGGACTTGCATGTTTCTCCTACTCGATTGATACCTTGGTTCTTAACTGAGGGAAATACTTATCTCTACTTTGCTGCATCACTCTTTCCTCTTCAAGGGAAAAACCAACGCAAGCTCAAGAAGTAGCAATGTCTATCACCGCGGATTGCAAGTATCGCTCCACCTTCCATCCACTCACCTTCATGACCGACTGCACGGTATAACAAGAAAAAGGGTTATAAACAAAATGCATGCATGCTTCAAAGTCATATAAAAATTTGGCATGACCTTGCCTAAAAATAGGACATATCGGGTTTGCTCGAAATTCACCGAAACGGGAATAAATCGACATTTCGGCAAAACATAAGCAACTCGGGGGCATGTCACTCGCACAAATCCCTCCATATCTCAAACACACATATTCCCATTCTTGAAATGCACAACTTTTTACTCACCTATCTCCCGAGAGAGATCGAGCACGGTTAGATGAAGCCTTCGCTACCTATAGGGACGATCGAAAGTGTGGATGGCTAAATAGCTAGCTAGATCTAGTTGTTGGGAGGAGAGATGACTCTAGCTAACTAATGGAGAGGGAGAGAGATGATCTAGCTGTAACATCCCCAAATCCTAACCACTTGTTAATCTAGCTAATGGGCCTTGTCAGCATATTTTTCCTAATTAAAATGCAATTGGGAAGTAATTCAACTTCAAATTCAAATTCAAAACTCAAGTCAAATAATTATTTCTTCAAGCAGCAAATTAAAAATGTTCATAATATTGCAAATAATCCCAAGGCAATTATAAGATTGCATCCAACCTCACCAAAATTCCCAAAATACCCCTGGACTTTAAAACAGTAGTCCAGCAGCATTTAATCTGTCCTTTTCAATTTCAAAAATATCTAATTTATTCCTTTGGCCTCCAAACTTTTGCTGGCAGTGCCAAATATTACCAGGAAATATTGGGGCTTAGTCCCACATTTTTCTGAAATGTTAGGTGGCCCACAAAAATCATTTCCTATCTTTGTTAATAAATAAAAGAGAAAACGGAAAAATGAAATAGGAAAGAAGAGGCCAGAGACCACTTGCCTGGCAGGCCTAGCTGGTTCGGCCCAGCCCACTCCCCGGTCATCTCCCTCCTCACGCTGCTGTAGCGCCCGCAGCCACCAGCGGCCCCGCGATCGGCAACGCTGTCCGGGAGGTGCGCCGGCCTCTCCCTCCGCTTCGTCGACCACCAGCCGGAGCCGGGGCGCCTCACAGCTCCCTGTTCGAGCTCTTCCCCATCCTCGACCACCGCCGTTCGCCGCCGTCGATTCGCTGCACTGGTGCTCCTAAACTGTCGCCGGCCTGTCCTGTGCCGCTAGGTGAGCCTCACCGCGAATCCCCTCCGTCTCCTCTCCATTTTGCTGTGCCTAGCACCGCACGCCGTCGATGCCCGAACCCAGCTCTGCCGCGGTGCTTGTCGCCGTCGCTCCCGACATTGTCGTGCTCAACTGAGCTCGCCGTCGTACTCCACGCGTCTCTAGGACCCTGTAGAGCCACTCCGCTGAGCTTGCTGTGCACCGATGTGCCACTTCCGATCATGGCCGAACGCCGACGCCCGCTTCGCCGCTCACCGCCGTCGACCTAGCTCGCCTCCGGTCGAACCGCTAGTACCACACAACGCGCGTGAGCTCTGGCTTTCGAACGCGAGTAACCGCGCCCCGTTTGGCTCGCCACAGCCAAATCCCGAGCTACTCTGGCGAGAAACCGCCGCTAAAATGGTCGCCGGAGCAGCTCCGGCGCCGGCTGCCGGCGTGGCATGGGTGGGTCCCACCCCTGAGCCACTGACCGTGGGCCCTGGGGGCCCCAGTTGACTGGTTGACCCAGTCAATTGTGCTAACTGGGTAGCCCAGTCACTGACATACGGGCCTCACCGTATAATTAAATTAATTAAAACATTTTTATAAATAAAAGTTAATTAGTTAGTTAATGAGGCACTGACGTGTGGGACCCAGTGGATAATTAACCTATGATTAGTTTTAATCAAATTTCGTTAGGCTAACAGAGACTGACATGTGGGTCCCACTGGACCCACATGTCAGGTTTGACTCTGGTCAGCCGCTGTTGACTGCTGACGTCATAGTGACATCATGCTGACGTCATATATCATTTTCTGCAAATAAAAATAATTCCAGGAAATCAACTAAATCTTTGAAAATTCATAACTTTTAAACCGTAGCTCGGATTGAAAAACTTAAAACATGAAAGTTGATCAGAACGACGAGACGAATCTGATCGTGTTGCCTGTTTCGATGCCGGAACCCCCTACGTAGGTGAAACCGCAACTTTGAGGCCTTATCCGGTAGATTAATAGTGCCTAGTCACCGGATAATAAATCCAACATTAATCCTATTATAACTAAACTAACCTAGATGCATCTTTAGGCAACCCTGCACTGCATCTTAGCATAGCATGCCCTGTATTGCATCATTTGCTGTGCATTTATATGTTTCTTCCCCCTCTTCTTTCTCGATAGACCCCGACGTCGACGTAGCTCCCGAGACTGACATAGCTCCGGAGGTCGACTACGCTCCTGACGATCAGACCCTTGCCACCGAGCTTCCAAGCAAGCACCCCCATTTTGAGCATTCCGATATTGCCCACTCTCTTCTCTCTTATGCTTGCATTAGAAGTTACTACTGCTGTTGTTATCCTATTTCTGCTGCATAGCCTGTTTATTGTAACCTGCTATTGATACCTACCTGTTATCCTAAACTGTTTAGTATAGGATGGGTAGAGACCTATCAGAGACCCCACTTGTCCCGATTGCCTCGCTGGATTATCAGAAGACCCGAGCAAACGGGATCGAAGACCAGGCCCCGACACCGCACGACACTTCCCCTTAGTGGCTCGACACTACTGGGTTACTATCGAGTGCCGAGGGTGATAGCTCATCAGCACTTCTGATGATAACCTTGTAGGTTAGCTAATCGGTCGTGGTCAGCGAGGGTGATTCCTCCTACACCACCCCCGAAACCGACACTGTCGTGCAACTCCTCAAGAGTGGACCTCGAGGGTGATTCCTCTTACGTTCACCTTGACGGTTGTGTCAGGAGGGGATCCAACGAGGGTGATGCCTTGGATTCCTTCTTGGTGTGGTAGCCACACGGTTGACTTTACATTACTGATGATTCTGTTCATACTGGATAAAGACGGGTCGGCCATGAGGGGTACCCGCGCGAGCTTAATAGCGAGTGATGTGGAATCGGGTGGACCTGGATGGTGCCCGAGAGTTGAACACGAGGCGTGGCCGGGCATTCCTAGCCCTTGCCACAAGTCCTCGAGACGGGGCGACAGGGTCACATCTTTCGTGAGTCTCTGCTCATTACCGCACTACCAACACACTAACGGTTTGGATATTTGATCCGAGGGGCCTCTGGCCTGATAGCACTAACCATCACGTGGGCATAGTATGGGCGTTCTGCGTCGTATACTTCAGCCAAAGCTTAATGGACGTCAGCAATTGAGCGGCGCGCGCCGAGTTGGACTGGTTACGCAACTGCGCTTGTATTAAGGGGTTGCTAGGTCTGCTCTCGGCCGTGAACGTAACGTGCAGGAGTTCCCGGGGCGAAGGCCCAAGACCCCTGGGGGCATAGGTTAGTCCGGCGTGCTGACCTCTCTGTTAAGTATTTGGTCGGGTTGCGGCGTGTTGCTTAGCCAAGGCCGGGCATGACCCAGAAAAGTGTGTCCGGCCGGAGTTAAGCGAGCGTGGTGGGTAAGTTGGTGCACCCCTGCAGGGAAGAACTAATCTATCGATAGCCTGTCCTACGGTAACGGACACTCGGAGTTGTATCCCGATCGGTACAACTAGAACTGATGACTTGAGATTAGATGGATAGTATGGCTCTGGGATTGCTTTCTCGCAGGGAGTCGAGAAAGGATCTCTGGGCGAGGTTGATGACACTACTATTACTTTACTTTATGCTAATCTGCACTCTTCTAATGCTGCAAGACCGTTGAAGATGTTGAAGATGCTAGTCTTCGATAGGACTAGGCTTTCCCCTCTATTCTAGCATTTCTGCAGCCCAGTCCACATATACAGCCTCCCTTTGATAATGTTGCATATGTAGTGTAGATCCTTGCTTGCTGAGTACTTCGGATGAGTACTCACATTTGCTTTACTTTCTTTTTCTCCCCATATCCTTATGTCGTCGCCAGATGACGGAGCCCCTAAGTTAGCTGCCCCTGTCGACGACTACGGCTACTACTACTACCCTCCCGGCGAGTATTACTACAAGGAGCCGTCCGACGACCAGGAGTAGGTTCGGAGGGTCCTAGGCAGGAGGCCTATGCCTTTCGATCGTAGCGTTTTATTTTACCCTGCCTTCTTAAAAAGGCCTATCTATTTCTCTGTAATATCTGTACCCAGATATTTGATGCTTCCGCTGACACTTGTATGCCATCGAGCTATGTATTCGAGCCCTCGAGGCCCTGGCTTGTAATATAAAGCTTGTATGACTTTATTTATGTTTTTAGAGTTGTGTTGTGATATCTTCAAGTGAGTCCTTAGGCTTAATCGAGTGCATTTGCGTGTATGATTAGTGCACGATTAAGCTGGGGTCGTCACAGGTTGGTATCAGAGCCGACTGTCTCTAGGAATCCCCCTTTCCAACTCCTTGGCTGAAGTTGAGTCTAGTCGTCCATAACTGTTTTACTAACTTGGCTCTGTGGCTTACAGGCCCACGTCGCCAACTGGGTGGCATTAGGATCTTTTATTCCTCGTCTATACTCTGGGACTCTGATCTCTCTTCTATTCGGGTTAAAGATTTTATTAACTCTGACCTTAGGTTCTCGTAACCACTTCAACCCGGAGAGCCCCTACACTACAGATGATCGCTTGGTTCAAGACTCCGAAGATACTCCTCGAAGTTCCCGAGACCATTGTGCCCTTAGTCATTGCAAATCCTTACCACCGATACTCACTGTGAATATCTACACTTCCTTGCCATTTGTATCTTCATTCCCAGTTACTCCTCTATGTACGAGATACCCCGAAATACTCCTCATTAATCTGGGAATCCTTTGAGCCTACTATCGTGCAGCTTCTTTCGCATTGCAGTTAATTGCTCACATTACCAGGGATCCGTTCACCCCCAGTTATTCAGGTGCTTTCCAGAACACATTGAATTGCTATCTGATCTCCCAAAAATTCTCTACAGCCTATTGTTCCTGAAATTCTTGCCCACTTGCCTTATGGTTAATTCCCTATGTCTAGCAATCTCCGTTAACCTCTCTTGTCATTACTATTTTGAGCCCCTGATTCAATCTCCTACGAATACTCGCAATCATCCATCGTTTCCCTACTAATTCATCCTTCCGGCTCAGATGTCATTAATTATATGAGCTAGATCTCGGTAAATCAATCCTTGATTCATTGGCCATCTAATTCTATTCAACATATTCATCTTTTTATCAGAGCCTCTGCCTCTGATTCCATGAATTCTAGAACCGAAAACCCTTCGCATTTAAGCTTCGGCTTATTCAGATGTTTCCATAAACCGATGCCCTTGCATTTCTTCTTCTTCTGGTTGAGTACCGCTACTCACGTCAGATCCTTTGTCGTCTACCTGATTAATATCCGACAGTATCCTTCATATTCAAACATCTTATGAGCTCTTCCCTTGGTATTTAGTACCTCCGGTAAATTGTATCATCTGCTTTGACTTCGATACTCTGCTTTCGAACTCACATTCCTTGCTTTGGCTGATGGTTGTATGGATTCGTAAAATTGTCCCGATGGGTTGAACATACGCCTTCCCCGATCTGTGTGAATTGAAAGTTATGCGGAATATATCTATCGCGTTTCGTCGGATAAATTTTCAACTCTACAACTTCTTCAAAGACGAGAAGTGAATGAAAGGTTATGCATTGAAGAAGTGGGAGTCGACCTTGAACCTTTGTGTTCATTCCCATGGACCCGATGTAGAACTTATCATGGAAGCTGCTCGTAAAAATAAATATTTACTCGGTACAAGTTCATCTTGAATCCTATGAATTGATCCTTTGCAATCGTGATTCCCACCATATTTTCTCTTTGATTCCATTTCCCGAACAAGTTAAAATACTTGTCTTCTGCAAATCATTTCACCTGTCCAACCTCTAACTTGAATTACCTTCGAGTATTACCCCCTGGTATCTCGAGAATATCACAGGAACTACTTAACTTCTTATAAGTTCTTCATCGACCATTATTGATCACCAATCCCAACTTTCCCCGGGTTCTGAGTTGTTTTGTCACTCTAAGACACCGATAAGTGAATCGATTCCGCACTCCGATTTGATAACTCTAAGTAATTTTCATTGCTTACGGGTTTAACAAACCTTCAAGTCATTCCTAGCCCGATCGGCTATATCTTTATCGTGCCAACTTTTAACTGTGCTACCCGGCCCTTCTTCCCGGAGCACAATTTTCGACGATGAGTTAAGCTTACGTCGATCTTCCTCATCCTGTCATATCACCTCAAACAACAAGCTTGATTTTGAGCTTGTGTCGTATCCGTGGTACCAATAACCTTTCGCTTCGGCATTCCTTTTTGCTTTATGTCATCGCTGACCGATTACATCTTCTTGAAACCTCTCGACAAATGTGTCGTGATCATCATCAACATTCCGAGCTTTTTCAGGATATCGAACGAATTCATGTTGAGGAATACCATCCCTGCCCCTCGATGATTTGTGATATCATCGATGACATCTTGACTTTCTGCCAACACAGACCTGGTTGTGCTTGGTTATTCCTTACGCTCTGAGAGAAACTTGGAATTGTTCCTCGGTATCTCTTGAGATCTTCGAACCCAATCTTTACTTGACACCATATCGTTGCTACCTCGAAGCATGATAGTGGTATTCCGAATCTCAACAAGAACATTGGAAGCACATTGCCAAATGTTTCTCGATCAATTATCCAAACATCGTTGCATGGGTAATATCATGATTCATCCCTCGCTCCTTTACCGAAAAGCTTTTTGAACTTGCTGTCCTATCGTGTATATCATGCTTCGCTTTTCCTTGAGAAGGATATACTCCCAATTCTTGTGTGTAAACACATTTTCCTTTACATTGTTTTGTTTAACCTTTCTTGTGATCTATATGAGGTAAGCAGAAATAATTCCCTGCATATAAAACACCCCGGTCTACAACTCTGCCAGTGAGACCCTGTTACTATTGTTGATGACATTCCGGTAACCCCCGATGGACGAGAACTTTGCCTATTGGTCCGCCTTGTTTTAACGAGCAGGAGAATGGTTCTCTTCGTCCCTCGCCCTTGGTACCGAGGTTGTTACCGACATAACTGACAGACTATCCCCTGACATACCTTGTTGATGTGACCGGCAAAATGTCACCATTCTCCCTACTTTTGATCGACACCCCCCACACACAGTTCCACAGTATCGGAACCTGACTCTCCTGTACATCCTTGATTCCGAAGAATCATATGCTCTTGGCTTTGTGTGTTATCACGAGCCACCCTCCGAGAGATGATCCATTCCCGTTGCTCTGAATCCTTTTTACACTATCTGTTCAGGTATCGATCGGAGGTCCATTCGCTTGAAACTTCTTATTGTACTTCATACGTTGCTCTCGATGTTTGCTTAAAGTTTCAGCTCAAGAGATACTTCCTGTCCCATTCCCTGAATTGTCCGCCAGATGATCGACCTTACAGCGGTTGATTCCCCCGAAGTTACCTTTACTTCCCCACTAAAATTCTCGGGACAAGAATTTCTTGTAGTGGAGGAGAATTGTAACATCCCCAAATCCTAACCACTTGTTAATCTAGCTAATGGGCCTTGTCAGCATATTTTTCCTAATTAAAATGCAATTGGGAAGTAATTCAACTTCAAATTCAAATTCCAAACTCAAGTCAAATAATTATTTCTCCAAGCAGCAAATTAAAAATGTTCATAATATTGCAAATAATCCCAAGGCAATTATAAGATTGCATCCAACCTCACCAAAATTCCCAAAATACCCCTGGACTTTAAAACAGTAGTCCAGCAGCATTTAATCTGTCCTTTTCAATTTCTAAAAATATCTAATTTATTCCTTTGGCCTCCAAACTTTTGCTGGCAGTGCCAAATATTACCAGGAAATATTGGGGCTTAGTCCCACATTTTTCTGAAATGTTAGGTGGCCCACAAAAATCATTTCCTATCTCTGTTAATAAATAAAAGAGAAAACGGAAAAATGAAATAGGAAAGAAGAGGCCAGAGACCACTTGCCTGGCAGGCCCAGCTGGTTCGGCTCAGCCCACTCCCCGGTCATCTCCCTCCTCGCGCTGCTGTCGCGCCCGCGCGCTGACACGCCACTGATCGTCGCCGTGTCATCGATCCAGCGGTTCCCCGTCGACTACAAGTGCTACCCCGAGGCCTCCCACAACCCTAGCCAGCACCAGATCCCCCTCTCGTCCCCTCCCTCACTCTCGTTTGAGCTCGCCCAAGAGCTCATCGCAGCCGTCGCTCGATCCCGCAGCCACCGGCGGCCCCGCGATCGGCAACGCTGTCCGGGAGGTGCGCCGGCCTCTCCCTCCTCTTCCTCGACCACCAGCCGGAGCCGGGGCGCCTCGCAGCTCCCTGTTCGAGCTCTTCCCCATCTTCGGCCGCCGCCGTTTGCCGCCGTCGATTCACTGCACTGGTGCTCCTAAACTGCCGCCGGCCTGTCGTGTGCCGCTAGGTGAGCCTCACCATGAATCCCCTCCATCTCCTCTCCATTTTGCCGTGCCTAGCGCCGCGCGCCGTCGATGCCCGAACCCAGCTCCGCCACGGTGCTTGTCGCCATCGCTCCCGACGTTGTCGTGCTCAACTGAGCTCGCCGTCGTACTCCACGCGTCTCTAGGACCCTGTAGAGCCACTCCGCTGAGCTTGCCATGCACTGATGTGCCACTTCCGATCATGGCCGAACGCCGGTGCCCGCTTCGCCGCACACCGCCGTCGACCTAGCTCGCCTCCGGTCGAACCGCTAGTACCACACAACGCGCGCGAGCTCTGGCTTTCGAACACGAGTAACCGCGCCCCGTTTGGCTCACCACAGCCAAATCCCGAGCTACTCCGGCGAGAAACCGCCGCTAAAACGGTCGCCGGAGCAGCTCCGGCGCCGGCTGCCGACGTGGCATGGGTGGGTCCCACCCCTGAGTCACTGACCGTGGGCCCTGGGGGCCCCAGTTGACTGGTTGACCCAGTCAACTATGCTGACTAGGCAGCCCAGTCACTGACATACGGGCCCCACCGTATAATTAAATTAATTAAAACATTTTTATAAATAAAAGTTAATTAGTTAGTTAATGAGGCACTGACGTGTGGGACCCAGTGGATAATTAACCTCTGATTAGTTTTAATCAAATTCTGTTAGGCTAAGAGAGACTGACATGTGGGTCCCACTGGACCCACATGTCAGGTTTGACTCTGGTCAGTCGCTGTTGACTGCTGACGTCACAGTGACATCATATATCATTTTCTGCAAATAAAAATAATTCCAGGAAATCAATTAAATCTTCAGAAATTCATAACTTTTAAACCGTAGCTCGGATTGAAAAACTTAAAACATGAAAGTTGATCAGAACGACGAGACAAATTTGATCGTGTCGCCTGTTTCGATGCCGAAACCCCCTACATAGGTGAAACTGCAACTTCGAGGCTGTATCCGGTAGATGAATAGTGCTTAATCACCGGATAATAAATCCAACATTAATCCTATAATAACTAAAATCACCTAGATGCATCTTTAGGCAACCCTGCACTGCATCTTAGCATAGCATGCCATGTATTGCATCGTTTGCTGTGCATTTATATGTTTCTTCCCCCTCTTCTTTCTCGATAGACCCCGACGTCGACGTAGCTCCCGAGACTGACATAGCTCCAGAGGTCGACTACGCTCCTGACGATCAGACCCTTGCCACCGAGCTTCCAGGCAAGCACCCCCATTTTGAGCATTCCGATATTGCCCACTCTCTTCTCTTTTATGCTTGCATTAGAAGTTACTGCTGCTGTTGTTATCCTATTTCTGCTGCATAGCCTGTTTATTGTAACCTTCTATTGATACCTACCTGTTATCCTAAACTGTTTAGTATAGGCTGGGTAGAGACCTATCAGAGACCCCACTTGTCCCGACTGCCTCGCTGGATTATCAGAAGACCCGAGCAAACGGGATCGAAGACCAGGCCCCGACACCGCACGACACTTCCCCTTAGTGGCTCGACACTACTGGGTTACTATCGAGTGCCGAGGGTGATAGCTCGTCAGCACTTCTGATGATAACCTTGTAGGTTAGCTAATCGGTCGTGGTCAGCGAGGGTGATTCCTCCTACACCACCCCCGAAACCGACACTGTCGTGCAACTCCTCAAGAGTGGACCTCGAGGGTGATTCCTCTTACGTTCACCTTGACGGTTGTGTCAGGAGGGGATCCAACGAGGGTGATGCCTTGGATTCCTTCTTGGTGTGGTAGCCACACGGTTGACTTTACATTACTGATGATTCTGTTCATACTGGATAAAGACGGGTCGGCCATGAGGGGTACCCGTGCGAGCTTAATAGCGAGTGATGTGGAATCGGGTGGACCTGGATGGTGCCCGAGAGTTGAACACGAGGCGTGGCCGGGCATTCCTAGCCCTTGCCACAAGTCCTCGAGACGGGGCGACGGGGTCACATCTTTCGTGAGTCTCTGCTCGTTACCACACTACCAACACACTAACGGTTTGGATATTTGATCCGAGAGGCCTCTGGCCTGATAGCACTAACCATCACGTGGGCATAGTATGGGCGTTCTGCGTCATATACTTCAGCCAAAGCTTAATGGACGTCAGCGATTGAGCGGCGCGCGCCGAGTTGGACTGGTTACGCAACTGCGCTTGTATTAAGGGGTTGCTAGGTCTGCTCTCGGCCGTGAACGTAACATGCAGGAGTTCCCGGGGCGAAGGCCCAAGACCCCTGGGGGCATAGGTTAGTCCGGCATGCTGACCTCTCTGTTAAGTATTTGGTCGGGTTGCGGCGTGTTGCTTAGCCGAGGCCGGGCATGACCCAGAAAAGTGTGTCCGGCCGAAGTTAAGCGAGCGTGGTGGGTAAGTTGGTGCACCCCTGCAGGGAAGAACTAATCTATCGATAGCCTGTCCTACGGTAACGGACACTCGGAGTTGTATCCCGATCGGTACAACTAGAACTGATGACTTGAGATTAAATGGATAGTATGGCTCTGGGATTGCTTTCTCGCAGGGAGTCGAGAAAGGATCTCTGGGCGAGGTTGATGACACTACTATTACTTTACTTTATGCTAATCTGCACTCTTCTAATGCTGCAAGACCGTTGAAGATGTTGAAGATGCTAGTCTTCGATAGGACTAGGCTTTCCCCGCTATTCTGGCATTTCTGCAGCCCAGTCCACATATACAGCCTCCCTTTGATAATGTTGCATATGTAGTGTAGATCCTTGCTTGCTGAGTACTTCAGACGTTTGCTTTACTTTCTTTTTCTCCCCATATCCTTATGTCGCCGCCAGATGACGGAGCCCCTGAGTTAGCTGCCCCTGTCGACGACTACGGCTACTACTACTACCCTCCCGGCGAGTATTACTACGAGGAGCCATCCGACGACCAGGAGTAGGTTCAGAGGGTCCTAAGCAGGAGGCCTACGCCTTTCGATCGTAGCGTTTTATTTTACCCTGCCTTCTTAAAAAGGCCTATCTGTTTCTTTGTAATATTTGTACCCAGATATCTGATGCTTCCGCTGACACTTGTATGCCATCGAGCTATGTATTCGAGCCCTTGAGGCCCTGGCTTGCAATATAAAGCTTGTATGACTTTATTTATGTTTTTAGAGTTGTGTTGTGATATCTTCAAGTGAGTCCTTAGGCTTAATCATGTGCATTTGCGTGTATGATTAGTGCACGATTAAGCCGGGGTCGTCACACTAGCTAGATCTATATGTATGGAAGGAGGAAGAGCCAAATAAATGAGGTAGATAGAGAAGAGAGGCCATTTATGGAGGAGAATTATGGTGGAGGGGGGCATTAATGGGGAGAGAAGAGAGGTAGAAGAAAGAGAGAAGAAGGGCAACAATGGTGGAGAACTAACTTAGAGAGGGGAGATGGGAAAGGAGGGGGAGAGGGCAAAGGGGGGAGGAGGGGGAGGGGTAGAGGGGGCGAAAAGGTGGCACCAGCCACGCATAGCAGTAGCGCTGTTTTCTAGACAGCGCTACTGCTATGGTGCTTAGTAGTAGCGCTTGTCCGGAGCAGCGCTACTACTAAGTGGGGCCCATTAGCAGTAGCAGTGTTGTCAAAGCAAGCGTATTTTGGCGCCGCGCTGCTACTACAGCTAGCGTCGGTGGGCTCGTTGGGTCCCACTTATCAATAGCGCTTTTTTCATTTCCAGCACTACTGCTAAAGCATCACTTGTAGCGCTGCCCAAGACTAGCGCTACTGCTAATTAGCAGCAACGCTTGTTATTTTCCAGCGCTACTACTGATGTCCTACCAATAAGCATTTCCCTAGTAGTGCGAGGAGCTCCGGAATGGTCCGCGCTGCTACTACAGCTAGCGTTGGTGGGCTCGTTGGGTCCCACTTATTAGTAGCGCTTTTTTCATTTCCAGCGCTACTGCTAAAGCATCACTTGTAGCGCTGCCCGAGACTAGCGCTACTGCTAATTAGCGGCAGCGCTTGTTATTTTCCAGCGCTACTACTGATGTCCTACCAATAAGCATTTCCCTAGTAGTGCGAGGAGCTCCGGAATGGTACGGAGGTAAAGATTGATATATAGGACAATGCTATTTGGTCACCGGAAAGGTTTCAGAATGTACCGGGTAATCATCGGATCACCGGAAGGGGTTCCGGGAGGCCCCGGGAGTTTATTGGGCCAAACAGGCTAACGAGGGAGTGCACACCAGCCCACATGGGGCTGGTGCGCCTCCACCTCATGGCGCAGGCCCTAGGGAAGGAAAGGGAGAGGGCTGGCCCCTATTGCCATTTCTCCCACATGAGAAAAGGGAAAGGGGGCGCCACCCCCTCATGCCTTCTCCCAAGCGCCAGAAAAGGAAGGGGGGCGCGCCATAGGGCAGGCGCCCAAGGGGGCCAGCGACCACCCGTGGGGCACCCTAGGCTGCCTCCCCTCCTCCCCCCACCTATATATATGTGAGGAGGAAGAGGGGCAACACACACCACGATTCCCAAGCCGTGTGCGGCGCCCCTCTCCCTCTAGTTCGTCCTCGGTCATAATTTTCGTAGTGCTCGGAGAAGCCCTGCGGAGATAATTGCACCACCACCGTCACCACGCTGTTGTGCTACCGGAACTCATCTACTACCTCACACGTCTTGCTGGATCAAGAAGGTGAGGACGTCATCGAGCTGAACATGTGCTGAACGCGGAGGTGCCATTCGTTCGGTACTTGATCGAGCAGATCGTGAAGGTGTACGACTACATCAACCGCGTTGATTAACGCTTCCGCTTTACGGTCTATGAGGGTATGTAGACATACTCTCCCCTCTTGTAGCTATGCATCTCCATGGATAGATCTTGCGTGTGCGTAGAATTTTTTTTGTTTTCCATGCAACGTTCCCTAACAGTGGCATCATGAGACAGGTCTATGCGTAGATGATATGCACGAGTAGAACACAAAGGAGTTGTGGGTGGTGATGTTCATACGGCTTACCACCAATGTCTTATTTTGATTCGGCCGCATTGTGGGATGAAGTAGCCCAGACCAACCTTACATGTCCACGCACATGAGACCGGTTCCACCGACTGACATGCAACTTGTTTTGCATAAAGGTGGCTGGCGGGTGTCTGTTTCTCCTACTTTAGTTGAATCAAATTTGACTACGGTCGATCCTTGAAGAAGGTTAAAACAGCAAACTTGATAATCACCGTTGTGGTTTTGCGTAGGTAAGAACGGTTCTTGCTAGTTTCCCGTAGCAGCCACGTAAAACTTGCAACAAAAAGTAGAGGACGTCTAACTTGTTTTTGCAGGGCATGTTGTGATGTGATATAGTCAAGATATGATGTGATATATGTTGATGTATGAGATGATCATGTTTTTTTAATAAGTTCATGACTTGCATGTCGATGAGTATGACAGCCGGCAGGAGCCTTAGGGTTGTCTTTAATTATTGTATGACCTGCGTGTCAATCACTAAGCGCCATGTAATTGCTTTACTTTATCGCTATGCGTTAGCAATAGTTGTAGAAGCAATAGTTGGCGAGATGACCCCGACGCTACAATGGAGATCAAGGTGTCGTGCCGGTGACGATGGAGATCATGCCGATGCTTTGGAGATGGAGATCAAAAGTACAAGATGATGATGGCTACATCATGTCACATATTTTGATTTCATGTGATGTTTATTCTTTATGCATCTTATTTTGCTAAGAATGACGGTAGCATTATAAGATGATCCCTTCACTTAATTTCAAGATAAAAAAGTGTTCTCCCCGAGTATGCACCGTTGCTAAAGTTCGTCGTTTCGAAGCACCTCGTGATGATCGGGTGTGATAGACTCTACATTCACATACAACGAGTGTAAGCCAGTTTTGCACATGCAGAATACTTGGGTTAACCTTGACGAGCCTAGCATGTACATACATGGTCTCAGAACACTGGAGACCGAAAGGTCGAATGTGAGTCATATAGTAGATATGATCAACATAGAGATGTTCACCATTGATGACTACCCCATCTCACGTGATGATCGGACATGGGTTAGTTGATTTGGATCATGTATCTCTTAGACAACTTGAGGGATGTTGATTTAAGTGGGAGTTCATTAGTAATTTGATTATTTGAACTAAAATTTAATCTTAATAGTTTTTGCATATCTATGTTGTAGATCAATGGCCTGTGCTATCGTTCCCTTGAATTTTAATGCGTTCCTAGAGAAAGCTAAGTTGAAAGATGATGGTAGCAACTACACGGACTGGGTCCGTAACTTGAGGATTATCCTCATTGCTGTACAGAAGAATTATGACCTTGATGCACCGCTAGGTGACAGACCTGCTGCAGGAGCTACTGCAGATGTTATGAACGTCTGGCAGGCTCGATCTGATGACTACTCAATAGTTCAGTGTGCCATGCTTTACGTCTTAGAACCGGGACTTCAAAGACGTTTTGAACGCCACAGAGCATATGAGATGTTCCAAGAGCTGAAGTTGATATTTCAAGCTAATGCCCGGGTTGAGAGATATGAAGTCTCCAACAAGTTCTATAGCTGCAAGATGGAGGAGAATAGTTCTGTCAGTGAACACATACTCAAAATGTCTGGGTAACATAACCACTTGACTCAGCTGGGAATTGATCTTCCAGTTGAGAGTGTTATTGACAGAGTTCTTCTGTCACTGCCACCAAGCTACAAAGGCTTCGTGATGAACTATAATATGCAAGGGATGACGAAAATGATTCCTGAGCTCTTCGCCATGCTGAAATCGACGGAGGGAGAAATAAAAAAGGAGCATCAAGTGTTGATGGTTAACAAGACCACAAGTTTCAAGAAAAAGGGTAAGGGAAAGCAAGGGAACTTTAAGAAGAATGACAAACAAGTTGTCGCTCCCGTGATGAAGCCCAAATCTGGACCCAAGCCTGAAACTGAGTGCTTCTACTGCAAGGGAAATGGTCACTGGAAGCGGAACTGCCCCAAATACTTGGCGGATAAGAAGGACGGCAAAGTGAACAAAGGTATATTTGATATACACGTTATTGATGTGTTCCTTACTAATGCTCGTAGTAGCACCTGGGTATTTGATACCGGTTCGGTTGCTCATATTTATAACTCAAAACAGGAGCTACGGAATAAACGAAGATTGGCTAAGGACGAGGTGACGATGCGCGTCGGGAATGGTTCCAAGGTTGATGTGATCGCCGTCGGCATGCTACCTCTACATCTACCTTCAGGATTAGTTTTAGACCTCAATAATTGTTATTTGGTGCCAGCGTTGAGCATGAACATTATATCTGGATCTTGTTTATTGCGAGACGGTTATTGATTTAATCAGAGAATAATGGTTGTTCTATTTATATGAGTAATATCTTTTATGGTCATGCACCTTTGATGAATGGTCTATTCTTGTTGAATCTCGATCATAGTGATACACATATTCATAATATTGATGCCAAAAGATGCAAAGTTGATAATGATAGTGCAACATACTTGTGGCACTACCGTTTAGGTCATATTGGTGTAAAGCGCATGAAGAAACTCCATGCAGATGGACTTTTGGAATCACTTGATTATGAATTATTTGATACTTGCGAACCATGCCTCATGGGTAACATGACTAAAACTCCGTTTTCCGGAATAATGGAGCGAGCTAATGACTTATTGAAAATAATACATACCGATGTATGCGGTCCGATGAGTGTTGAGGCACGCGGCGGGTATCATTATTTTCTGACCTTCACAGATGATTTGAGTAGGTATGGATATATCTACTTGATGAAACACAAGTCTGAAACATTTGAAAAGTTCAAGGAATTTCAGAGTGAAGTGGAGAATCATCGTAACAAGAAAATAAAGTTTGTACGATCTGATCACGGAGGCGAATATTTGAGTTACGAGTTTGGCCTTCATTTAAGACAATGTGGAATTGTTTCACAACTCACACCACCTGGAACACCACAACGTAATGGTGTGTCCGAATGTCGTAACCGTACTTTATTAGATATGGTGCGTTCTATGATGTCTCTTATCGATTTGCCTTTATCATTTTGGGGTTATGCATTAGAGACAGCCGCATTCACGTTAAATAGGGCACCGTTTAAATCCGTTGAGACGACACCGTATGAACTATGGTTTGGCAAGAAACCTAAGCTGTCATTTCCTAAAGTTTGGGGATGCGACGCTTATATCAAAAGGCTTCAACCTAATAAGCTCGAACCCGAATCGGAGAAGTGTGTCTTCATAAGATACCCTAAGGAAACTATTGGGTACACCTTCTACCACAGATCCGAAGGCAAGATCTTTGTTGCTAAGAATGGGTCATTTCTAGAGAAGGAGTTTCTCTCGAAAGAAGTGAGTGGGAGGAAAGTGGAACTTGATGAGGTAATTGTACCTTCTCTCGAATTGGAAAGTAGCACATCAGAGAAAACCGTTCCCGTGATGCCTACACCAACTAGAGAGGAAGCTAATGATAATGATCATGAAGCTTCGGATCAAGTTACTATTGAACCTCGTAGATCGACCAGAACACGTACTGCACCAGAGTGGTACGGTAATCCTGTCATGTAAGTCATGTTGTTAGACAACGGCGAACCTACGAACTATGAAGAAGCTATGATGAGCCCAGATTCCGACAAATGGCTTGAGGCCATGAAATCTGAGATAGGATCCATGTATGAGAACAAAGTATGGACTTTGATGGACTTGCCTGATGATCGGCAAGCCATTGAGAATAAATGGATCTTCAAGAAGAAGACATACGTTGATGGTAATATCACTGTCTATAAAGCTCGACTTGTCGCGAAAGGTTTCAGACAAGTTCAAGGGGTTGACTACGATGAGACTTTCTCACCCGTAGCGATGCTTAAGTCTGTCCAAATCATGTTAGCAATTGCCGCATTTTATGATTATGAAATCTGGCAAATGGATGTCAAAATTGCATTCCTTAACGAGTTTCTGAAAGAAGAGTTGTATATGATGCAACCAGAAAGTTTTTGTCGATCCTAAAGGTGCTAACAAAGTGTGCAAGCTCCAACGATCCATCTATGGACTGGTGCAAGAATCTCGGAGTTGGAATATACGCTTTGATAAGGTGATCAAAGCATATGGTTTTATACAGACTTACGGTGAAACCTGTATTTACAAGAAAGTGAGTGGGAGCTCTGTAGCATTTTTGATATTATATGTGGATGACATATTATTGATTGGAAATGATATAGAATTTCTGGATAGCATAAAAGGATACTTGAATAAGAATTTTTCAATGAAAGACCTCGGTGAAGATGCTTAATATTGGGCATCAAGATCTATAGGGATAGATCAAGACGCTTATTAGGACTTTCAGAAAGCACATACCTTGGCAAAATTTTGAAGAAGTTCAAAATGGATCAGTCAAAGGAAGGGTTCTTGCCTATGTTGCAAGGTGTGAAGTTGAGTTAGACTCAAAACCCGACCACGGCAGAAAATAGAGAGAGAATGAAAGTCATTCCCTATGCCTCAGCCATAGGTTCTATTATGTATACCATGCTATGTACCAGATGTGTGCCTTACCATGAATTTGGCAAGGGGGTACAATAGTGATCCAGGAGTGGATCACTGGACACCGGTCAAAATTATCCTTAGTTACCTAAAGAGGACTAAGGAAATGTTTCTCGGTTATGGAGGTGATAAAGAGTTCGTCGTAAAGGGTTACGTCGATGCAAGCTTTGGCACCGATCAGGATGACTCTGAGTCTCAATCTGGATACGTATTGAACGTGGGAGCAATTAGCTAGAGTAACTACATGCAGAGCATTGTAGACAAAGAAATTTGCAAAATACATACGGATCTGAATGTTGCAGACCCGTTGACTAAAACTTCTCTCACAAGCAAAACATGATCACACCTTAGAACTCTTTAGGTGTTTATCACATGGCGATGTGAACTAGATTATTGACTAGTAAACTCTTTGGGTGTTAGTCACATGGCGATGTGAACTATGGGTATTAATCACATGGCGATGTGAACTAGATTATTGACTCTAGTGCAAGTGGGAGACTGTAGGAAATATGCCCTAGAGGCAATAATAAAGTGGTTATTATTATATTTCCTTAATCATGATAAAGGTTTCTTATTCATGCTAGAATTGTATTGACCAGAAACTTAAATACATGTGTGGATACATAAACAAATACCGTGTCCCTATTGAGCCTCTACTAGACTAGCTCGTTGATCAAAAGATGGTTAAAGTTTCCTAACCATAGACATGTGTTGTCACTTGATAACGGGATTACATCATTAGGAGAATGATGTGATGGACAAGACCCATCCGTTAGCTTAGAATATGATCGTTCAGTTTATTGCTACTGCTTTCTTAATGTCAAATACATATTCCTTCGACCATGAGATCATACAACTCCCGGATACCAGAGGAATACCTTGTGTGCTATCAAACATCACAACGTAACTGGGTGATCATAAAGATGCTGTACAGGTATCTCCGAAGGTGTCTGTTGAGTTGGCGTGAATCGAGATTGGGATTTGTCACTCCGTATGACGGAGAGGTATCTCTGGGCCCTCTCGATAATACACATCACAAGAAGCTTGCAAGCAAAGTGACTAAGGAGTTAGTTACGAGATGATGTATTACGGAACGAGTAAAGAGACTTGCCGGTAACGAGATTGAACTAGGTATGAAGATACCGACGATCGAATCTCGGGCAAGTAACATACCGACATACAAAGGGAATTACGTATGTTGTCAAAAGGGAAAACTTTGTTTTTGCCACTCTAACTTTTAACCACTTTGCTTATGCCACTCTAGAATTTGAGATTTCACTTTTTCCACTCTTAGATTTTGGCAATGTATCACAATTGCCACTCTAAAATTAGTGGCAATTGTGATACATTGCCAAAATCTAAGAGTGGAAAAAGTGAAATGAAAAATTATTGCTTTTGCCACGGAATGGTATTTGTGATGTATTGTCAAAAGCTAAGAGTGGCAAAAGTGAAATGTCAAATTCTAGAGTGGCATAAGCAAAGTGGGCAAAAACTAGAGTGGCAAAAACAAAGTTTTCCCTTGTCAAAAAGGTTCGACCAATAAAGATCTTCGTGGAATATGTAGGAACCAATATGGGCATCCAGGTCCCGCTATTGGTTATTTACCAAGAAGCGTCTCGGTCATGTCTACATCATTCTCGAACACGTAGGGTCCTCACGCTTAACGTTCGTTGATGATATAATACTATATGAGTTATCTGAGTTGGTGAACGAATGTTGTTCGGAGTCCCGGATGAGTTCACAGACATGACGAGGAGCTCCAGAATGGTCCGGAGGTAAACATTGATATATAGGACAATGCTATTTGGTCACCGGAAAGGTTTCGGAATGTACCGGGTAATCATCGGATCACCGGAAGGGGTTCCGGGAGGCCCCGGGAGTTTATTGGGCCAAACAGGCCAACGAGGGAGTGCACACCAGCCCACATGGGGCTGGTGCGCCTCCACCTCATGGCGCCGGCCCTAGGGAAGGAAAGGGAGAGGGCTGGCCCCTATTGCCTTTTCTCCCACCCCCTCATTCCTTCTCCCAAGCGCCAGAAAAGGAAGGGGGCGCGCCATAGGGCAGGCGCCCAAGGGGGCCGGCGGCCACCCTTGGGGCACCCTAGGCTGCCTCCCCTCCTCACCGACCTATATATATGCAAGGAAGGAGAGGGGCAACACACACCACGATCCCCAAGCCGTGTGCGGCACCCCTCTCCCTCTAGTTCGTCCTCGGTCATAATTTTTGTAGTGCTCGATGAAGCCCTGCGAAGATAATTGCACCACCATTGTCATCACGCCGTTGTGCTGCCAGAACTCATCTACTACCTCGCCCGTCTTGCTGGATCAAGAAGGCGAGGACGTCATCGAGCTGAACGTGTGCTGAACACGGAGGTGCCATGCGTTCGGTACTTGATTGGGCGGATCGTGAAGGTGTACGACTACATCAACCGCGTTGATTAACGCTTCCGCTTTATGGTCTACAAGGGTACGTAGACATACTCTCCCCTCTCGTAGCTATGCATCTCCATGGATAAATCTTGCGTGTGCTAGATTTTTTTTTGTTTTCCATGAAACGTTCCCCAACACACTATTGTCATCCTCATGCATTGTGTTTAGTTAATGTTGAATGCATCATGACTGGATCTCTTCTACCATGAATTACAATATTTAGTCGCTGCTTGAACTTTGGAGGTGCTCTGCATTTATGTTTTGCGGTCTCAGAAAGGGCTAGCAAGATACCACTGTTGTCATATTATACCATGATTGTTTTGACAAAGTGTTGGCATTTGAGATATCTTATTATTGCTCGCTAGTTGATTATGCCATTGATATGAGTTAATATAATTTTTAAGAGTTATTGTTGACATGGTTAGTAATGATCTTTGCTGAAAACCTGGGTGCTACTTAAGCATATATATGTAAACAAGAACAAAAGAGTTCGTATAAGTTTTTCTTTATCACTTTCAGTTTGTCAACTGAATTGCTTGAGGACAAGCAATAGGTTAAGCTTGGGGGAGTTGATACGTCTCCATCGTATCTACTTTTCCTAACGCTTTTGCTCTTGTTTTGGATTCTAATTTGCATGATTTGAATGAAACTAACCCGGACTAACGCTGTTTTCAGCAGAACAACCATGGTGTTGTTTTTGTGCAGAAATAAAAGTTATCGGAATTGGACGAAACTTTTTGGAGAATTATTTTGGAATATATATAATAAATTATGGAGACAAGACCCACTAGAGGGGGCCCCAGGTGCCCACAAGACACCAGGGCGCGCCACCCCCCTCTGGCGCGCCCTGGTGGGTGGTGGGGCCCTCGAGGCTCCGCTGACCCTAATCCCGACTATATAAAATCCTATTTTTGGAGAAAAAATAGGAGAGAAAGTTTCATCGCGTTTCATGATACGAAGCCGCCGCCACCTCCTGTTCTTCATCAGGAGGCCAGCTCGGGAGCCCGTTCGGGGCTCCGGAGAGGGGAATCTTCGGTCTTCGTCATCACCAACTCTCCTTCATCACCAATTCCATGATGCTCCCCACCGGGGAGTGAGTAATTCCTTCGTAGGCTCGCTGGTCGGTGAGGAGTTGGATGAGATTCATCATGTAATCGAGTTAGTTTTGTTAGGGCTTGATCCCTAGTATCCACTATGTTCTGAGATTGATGTTGCTATGACTTTGCTATGCTTAATGCTTGTCACTAGGGCCCGAGTGCTATGATTTCATATCTGAATCGTTTATGTTTTCACCATTATATCTATGTTCTAGATCTGATCTTGCAAGTCATATGCACCTACTATGTGTTATGATCCGTAAACCCCAGAGTGACAGTAATTGGGATACTTTCCGGTGATGACCGTAGTTTGAGGAGTTCATGTATTTACTATGTGTTAATGCTTTGTTCCGGTTCTCTATTAAAAGGAGGCCTTAATATCCCCTAGTTTCCTTATGGACCCCGCTGCCACGGGGGGGGGGGGGGGTAGGACAAAAGATGTCATGCAAGTTCTTTTCCATAAGCACGTATGACTATTTACGGAATACATGCCTACATTATATTTATGAACTGGAGCTAGTTCTGTGTCGCCCTAGGTTATGACTGTTATATGATGAATATTATCCAACAAATTCACTGATCCAATGCCTACGAGTTTTCCACATATTGCTTTTGCTAAGTTACTATTGCTATTGCTACTGTTACAACTGCTACAAAACTGTTACTGCTGTTACCATTACCATTGCTATAGTTACCACTGCCATCAAAACTATCATACTACTGTGCTACTGATCACTTTGCTGCAGATATTTAATCTCCAGGTGTGGTTGAATTGACAACTCAACTGCTAATACTTACAAATATTCTTTGGCTCCCCTTGTGTGAATCAATAAATTTGGGTTGAATACTCTACCCTCGAAAACTATTGCGGTCCCCTATACTTGTGGGTTATCAGGTTCCCCGTTGTTAGACCTTCTGCGTCTGCGCCGATGTCTTGGAGGAGAGTTAGGGGTGTCCACCATGTAGACGTCATAGGTGGATGTTGCGGTCCACTTGCCCGTGTTTACTACAGGCAAGGTGCTCTCTATGGGGCCATCAGCATCTTCGTCCATGTCTGTGGCCTCATCGTAGTCCAACACGTCGGTTAAGTCATCGATCATGGCGACTAGATGGGTGGTGGGTGGAATGTAAATTTCCCGGTCGTCGGCTTTAAGTCCGATCTTGTCGTAGACCGATGTCTTGTCATCAGAGATCGACATCCTCGGGATACGGCCGAGAATCTCATTTATGTGAGATAGCTCTTCTGGATATGGCTGTAGGTGGGGATGACTCGAAGTATGCCCTGCGTGTAGCATGGCATGTTCTCAGCGCAGATGGTATTCGGGGGTGATTCCGGGTCCTGCACCGGGATCGGCTATAAATCCGATGTGGTCGTGAGGTTAGTGGCTGGGCCGGGCTCTAGTCCAGGGGTCGGGACGGGGTCTTCAGGGGAAGCCGAAGTGCCAGATCCTACGCCATCGAGAGAGATCGGTTCCAGGGTCGAGCCCCGGCGATTGTCAAATCTCCCACCTAGCCGGGCTCCCTACCAGTCAGGATGAGTTCGCCACGGAGATCCGCGGTGTATTCTAGGCCTCCAAAGGTCTGGATCTGACCTGGGGCGTAGTTGTCGATGGAGGCCAGATGGCCCGTCTAGTCGGCGCAGAACATCATGCTGCCGAACACGAAAAGTTGGCCCGGGACGTAAACGTTTCTGGCGCTGTTGCCGCAGTTGATCTGTTGGTGAGCTGTCGACCCTTTGTTGATCGCACATCGGGACTCTCAATGAAAGCACAAGTTTTGGTGTTAAAACCGGCAGACCTCGGGGTAGGGTGTTCCGAGTTGTGGATCTCGGATCAATGGTAACAGGCACAAGGGAGACGATGTTTACCCAGGTTCGGGCCCTCTTGATGGAGGTAAAACCCTACATCCCGCTCTTGTGTATATCGATGGAGATGTATCGAATACATAGTTGATCTACCTCGAGATCGTAATGTGTGGTCTAACTCTAGGGCTAGGTGAATGATATTGCGTTGATGTCCCCTCAACAGGCTAAACCCTTTGGCTTATATACACGCCGGGGAGGGGATCTAGGGTTACAAGGTCGGTATCTAGGAGCAAGGCAGCATGAGAGATCTTGGAGTATACATCAAGTCTTCGGTGGAGGTAGTCTTGATCACTCCTCCTATACACGGCCTCCGGAGTCCACCTTGATCACGCATGAGGGGCCCTCGGCCCACCTGAAGAGACGGGTCGACTAGGTTAGCACCCCTAATCCAGGACACCGTCAGCTGGCCTGGCGGTGTCGGATGAGCGTGGCAGCGTCGGATGAAGAAACTGGTCGGTGCTGCGGGGGGTGACTTCATGCTCGCGGCGACATCGAAATGGGGGGGGGGGGGGGGGTGGGAAGCTGCGGTGGCCCGACGTCGAGGCGGTGGCGGCGGCGTGGGAGGTGGCGGCGTGTGGGTGGAGGTGTGGAGGCGCGGACTGCTGGCCGAGACACCGGAATTGGGCGACGACGGCGACAGGGCGGGACGGGCGAGGGCTTGCTGTGGAAGAGAACGGCCAATGTGCCACCGACTGGCGGGCCACGGGGAGGATTAGACGCGCGGCGCGCGCGTCGGTTTCGTGTCCGCGGCGACGCAAATCAGACTCGAAATTGGGTCAGAAATGGGTCGGCGGGCGGATGAAAAGTGGACGCGTGTCTGTTTGAGTCAGCGCGCTGGGCTGATTTTTCTGTCCACGGCGAACAAAACGGACGCACGCGGACGAAATGAATCGGCGCGTTGGAGTTGGTCTAAGTAACCAGTGAAAGCCGGAAACAAAGCACATAAAGCAGAGCAGACGTGAAATAAGTCACGGATATTTCCGCCCGATGTTCGTGTGGCGTCACATACATCGCCATCACTGCTTCTAATCGTGATGTTGTTGCTGTCAAGGAGAATCGAGAGGTTCTTCCTAGTGGTAGGGGCCATAGAACACCTGCACCCAAGTGTTACGTCACTTTCTGCACCACAGTCATTCAGGTGACTCCCCTCACACTGAAGTCGGCGCTTTGAACATATAAACTACCCGCGGTTCTGGAGGCATCGCCGCGCGCTCGCGATCTGGGTCGCTCCTTTTGCATGCGTGTAAAGTTTTTTTTGTACTTTTTATCTGCCTGGCATACATCCGGCCGTCAGTTCTAAGTTACACCATGGCTTTGGGTTTTGGTGGATGACGTCTGGGCCAGGCATTTGCGCGGGACCAGCGGTGCAGTGTATGTTGCGTGCGTGAGTTCGTGTGAGAAAAGAGGCGTCCTGCGGTAAAAAGAGGGTGGACCGGAGCGCTTGTGACCCACATCTCGTCGAGCCAATCCACTCCCGAAAACCTAGCGCACTGGGACGAATCCTCGTGCCCCACGCCCTCTTCTTCCCCTCCGCGCCGTCCTGCCTCCCCTCTCGCGCCGCCGCCGCCTCTCCACATGCCTCATCGCCGGCGGCCACCCTGCTGGCGCGTTCTTCTGGGCCTCTTCCCGGGCGCTCGAGGTGCAGCAGCGGCGGCGCCGCTCCTCCTCACGGGCATGGCCGCATCTGCCTGTGCTCGGCAGAAGGAGTGGTTGCGGTGATGACAGATGCGTGGGGGGAGGAGGAGGCCGTGGTCATGGCGGCGCGCGACAGCAGGCTGCGGCACTGTTCGTCGAGGCGGAGGTGCAAGCGCTCGGGTCGCGGTCCAGCGGGCATGAGGAGAGCGAGGATGGAGGGGAAGAGAGGGAGGCCCAAGGGCGGCGGCGCTCGGGCGACGGTCGTGGTCGAGTGCAACGGCGCGTGGCGGGTCGTGCGGCTTGCCGTTGCCTCACCCATGCGCCAGGCAAACAAGCCCGTGGGAGAGTTTTTCTGAACGCGAGTCCTCAGCTCGCCCCGGCAAACTTTTCCGGTCAGCTTCGCTCCCCTCTTTCCCCTCTTTGCTTAGAATTGTTTTATTGCCGTTCATATTCTAAATTGAATTCTGATGAGGTTTCTGCTTGTTAGATTCAGTTCTAGCCAAGACTAAACTGTAGCCAGAGGAAGGCAGGATTCTACTTGATTGGTATAAAAAAGGGGTTTTTACTTGTTTGAGTAAATTCTAAGTTTGATTTTGGGTGGGCTTTAGATAAAGTCTGTTAGTTGTGAAAAGATGTGTGCTTGCGCTTGAGAAAATGCTGCTACGTGCTACTGTATCATGTATGAATATTTATTAGGCTGGTGATGAAGAAATTTTATGTTCTGTGATGTGTGACACGGACTTCATTTTCTCTGGAATTCTGCAGGCCCAGAGTGGCAATTTCATGGGATACCCAAAGGTACCATCTCTTTTTCTGGTGGCTCTCTGAAGATAGCAAACTGAAGATTCTATTCAGCGTTCATCCTTTATTCTCTATTTATGGAGTAGACCATGGTGGGCATGTAATCCATCGTGTAGAATTATTACATGGGTCTGTACCAACTGCGATGCAGTTCCGAAGGACCTTCCTTCTGTTACTTTATAATGTCCTGTTAGTCGGTCGGTCATGAACCCAAATTACATTTTGATGGTAAAGTACAGGCTGACGTATGGTATATCTTTTGAATGGTGTGTTGTACTGTATCCAATAGTGTATACTAAAGTACCTCATTAATCTCGTGGGATCCAATTATCCATAGTATGTTCGTTGTGTACTTATATTAATTCTCTATTTTCCTTTGGCTAAGTTATTTTCCTTGTTGTAATGTCTTTCTATGTGTAAGTGAAGCTAGCATTGTAATGCTTAATGTTTCCTTTCGGTAACTTAGCTTTTAAAGTGCTCGATGCTTGGTGCCCATTCATGTTCCAGATTTAGATTGTAATTTGCGACAATGTGCTCACATTTAAACTTGCCAATATATTCATTTTCTAAACATGACATGTGCAGATCTGGGGATGAAGTTTAGATAAAGAGTTGGAGAAGATCAATGTGCCTTTTCTCCCTCTTGTTAACCTTTGTTCTCTCATTTTGATGCTATAAACATGACTACATGAGGGAGAGAAGAGAATATGACGAAGTTATATGAGATTTGCAGTGAAAAGCTTTCTTTCTTTTGTACCTACATATCTTCATTGCCCGATTGATTCTTTTTCTCGGTATGTTTAGGATCTAAATACCCCTTTATAGGAAGCTTGAAACTTCAGTTTTCTGATGGTGAGTTATGTGTGGTTTCAGGGTTACAGATGCCACAAGGCTTGCCTAACAAAGGTTCCCTGAAAAGGAATGGTTTGACAAAAGAGCTGGTTCTTTCTTCCTTTTACTGTTTTGATCCCCTTTTTTATGCTAAAAGGAATGCTAACGCCTATGTTTTACTATTTGCAACATAAACATGTGTACTTATATTAATATAGTAACGATTTGTAATTTTTCCTTGGGAATCTATATATCCAGTCAAGCTTGAGCAGGCTATATTTTTTTTTACTCGGTCATGGCGATGGCACTCTAACGAGGACATGGCAACAGGTCAAGAGTTCATGTTCTTTCTATACATTTTTGCAGGCTTTGCTCTCCAAGTGCAGAACACTTTCCCACTCCCCATAGATGACGATCTTCCTGTATGAACATTTTCATCCGTGCTCCCTATTTTCCTTGCTCCACTAAGAATGAAGCCATTAACTGTTGACTGTAATTGCAGGGGCAGCTCTTTGAGCACCACACAAGTTATTCTGAAAGGTCATTAAGCTTATTGTAATGTCAACTTCTGTAAAGGTGCTTGTCCTATTTACAATATGTTCCCTTTGACAAATCAACAGAAGTGTACAAATTCATTTGAATGGATTCGCAAGGTATTTTCATTAGTAATGCCACAAGGCATCAGAAAGCACAAGTAGCGAGAACAATTAGTTCAGTTTTCATATCATAGTTCTACTCGTCCTAAATTGTGTTAAATTAATCTGCTAGAGTATGGTGATAACAGAGGGGCACTATTTTTTAAAATTGTTTATTTGTTCCAATTATATAGGGCCCTCTACAAGGATATTGATTTCATCAGGTGTAGATGTTTAGTTGGACAGATATTGTTCGTCAGTTTCTTAGTGCGTGCCTAGGTGTTTCCCCCTTTTACATTGCTTCATTTCTATAGGATTTCTTGAAATATAATAACTTCCTTCAACAGTTGTAGAATGATCATGGTTTCTTTGCATTCCTACACTTTCATACGATTAACAATTTCATGGCTATCCTGGGTAAGAAACAGTTATCCTTCCCTGTCAGCGCCCCGACCTGCCGGATCTTCCTCCTCGTCGGCCTAGGTCTCGGTCTGCTGGATTAGATGGAGAGAAGTGGTGGATCCGACGGTCGCCGGAATCCCTCATCGTCGGAGGAAGGCGTGCGACCGGCAAAAAAACAGGCTGGAGCAGGATGGGGTGGCGGTTCAAGTTCGGCGGCCTTAGCGTGTTGTGGTTGGCGGCGCTCCACTTCCTTTCCCCCCTGCCCTGGTGAGTCGTCCTTTGATCTAAAATATTTAATCCCCACGCTGATTTGTTTTTTGTTATACAGTAGGGTGGTCTGCAGATTATCCGAGCAGCAATGGCTTCTTGGTAATCTGTGATTGGTCACAAAGAATGAGGTACATGGAGGTATGGTGCTGTCACTGCTCGGCTGCCCCATGCTTCCTTACCAAACTTAATTTGAGAACATTGGCCTGTTTTGTAGGAATTATCTTTCTTTGCCTAGGACTTGTGATTTATGGCTGATGTCAATTCCATCTTTTTAGGTGCTTGTCAAGTATAGGTGGAAAGCTTGACATGGAGGAGGCACAAAGGTTTGCTGATTATGTTTCTCGGTTGGTCGTTGAGAGGATGACCAGAGCAAACTTCAGCAGGTTTCAATTGTACATCCTCTATCCCTTGTGTTTGTCTCCCTAGCAAACCTCGAGCATTAATTTACATTTTGGTAAATGTACTTAGTTGCTTAGTTTACTTGCAGTTACGAATACTCAGAGCACATACATGCTTGGTTTTACTTAAGTTAGCAGTTGCCATCCTGTAATTACTAAGAACTGATTTGTGGAAATTAGACCTGAAGAAAGTGTGCCTCCCTGTTTTCTGGAGAGAAATACTTCTGGTTACATACTATGGGCAAATTAAGTAGGCTTATATAATAAGCTTTTTCATTTTTTTTCATATAGAAACTGAACAATTATTTTGTTAATATATCATAGTCATTCTTAAAGACCCTGTGGCTGGTTGCCAAACATGTGCAATAATTGCTTGCTGAAGCACATGTCCTAATTTATCATGGGTTTCGTTGGCGCTTTCATATCCAGCATGACTAATCAAGGTTATTACAAAAAAAACTTGCAGGTTTAGTCAACCAAGGGACTGCAGTTGCAACGCTGGAAAACTTGCAAGGCACAGAAGGAAGATCCATCAGCTACGTAGTTCAATAGGTAAATCGATTTCACACTGGTGAGAACTCCAAAACTTTGCTTTCCCCTCGACACAACATCGATTTTGCTTCTCCTATTTATCTCACTTTGTGCTTTTTTTTATTTACTTTTACCCTCTATATCCAAATTCAGTAGCGTACCAAATTGGAATAACATTCCTTCACTCGTAGTCGTACCGTAATGTTTGCCTTTTCCAGTCAGCAAGAACCATCTAGCACTGATGCTTGTTCTTACATTTGGTGGCACTGCTTCAGTGGATGTCATGATATAATCCATTTCTAAGTGCAGCTCACAGGAAATTAGAAAGTGTTTGATCTTACATATTTTTTTAATTGCAACACCGTCAGTTTTAACCATGGACATGTCATCAGGGTAACCGGCTGCTAGGTCCCAGTGTTTTCGATATACTGGTTCCTTTTCGTTGACGAAGGGACTGATAGCTAACCAGTGCTATTTTCTAAACATCATATGTGGAAATGAATTTATGTGGCAAGCCAGTATCTTTGTGAGATAGGAAAAACAGATGCCTATAATCTTTACTTCTTGCTATAAAATAAACAATTTTATGCAGTAAATTAAATAGTCAGCGTAGAAAGTTGGCTGGGAACTCCTAAAATTAGTTTGCAGTGAGAATGATTATGGTGATAGGATAAAAGAAGGAAAACATGAACCCAACCTACATAAGAAATCAACATTTTCAGTTATCTTGTGACTATTGCTAAAATAGTTCAGCTAATTCGAGTTCCAAATATAAATATAACTCATAGTTGAGCTAAAGTTGTACCCACCAAGTCTGGTGATATGCTTTATATTGTGAGACGGACAGAGTATTTGTTTGCCTTTGGAAACTACTTGATCCTACGGGGTCCTATAAACAGACGTATAAATGTATTTATACTTCTGTGGTGACAGCAGTCTGAAGGAAGAAATCTGAACCATGAATATGCTCTACATGCATTACCATAGCCATGGATAAATTATGCACAAATGGTCACTCTCAAGAACTCTTCAATTTTAGTACTTAATGTTGCACCATGAGAGATAAGTAGGCGAAGACGACCACTGAGTCTTGTCTTGACCTAGAGCAAGCACATGCAACTATTTCTTTTAGCAAGATATAGGCACCGAGTACAAATGCGACTGATATTTCATATATTGTTCTGAAAGTAATTTTTCCTACGGGTTCTTAGTTATGAGCACAATACCTTGTGAAAAGCCAGCATGTCAACGAAAGGTGAAGCAATTTCTTGTGTGTAGCCTGCTCAGATATGCATTTAACATTGTCGAACTTACTATCATGTATCGAGTGTCTAGCGTTGAAATCATAGATCCATCGTGCACAACTTGAATTGTGTCTTTTGTATTATTACCATATGGCAGTACCTTTGTTGTGCCTCTAATTAGATTGCAAATCCCGAGGCTTTTTGTCGATCTTGCATTACTATCAAATAAAATAATGTGGCTTTGTGGGTTAAGGCTGATACTGATACTTCACTTTAGTTGCTAAAATATGTACTTCAATGTTTTACTACTTGTGCGAGGGTGAACATGTAAACTGTGATGGTTTCTAAAGTAGCTTATGTAGCTCTCCATTTATGAAATTTTTCATCGTTCTAATTTATAAAGAAATATTTGCTCGTGTTTATTTATTTTGTTTGATGCAACTCTCATCTAGAAACTACAATATGAAACTGTTATTATCTATCAGGCGAGGAACTCATGGGCTTGTAACAAGGAAAAATAATTGCAAGTGTAGTTTGTCTAATATAACGGCCAAAGAAGGCATGAGGCTATAATATCTTTCTTGTTCGCATTTCTTTCAGGAAGTCACAGCTAGGAGTGGTGGGTGGACATATAACCGCCTGTTAGCCTTTTATGTTTTTCTGACTGAAGTGTGAGCTAGCGTTAGATTCTTTTGATGGTACATAATTGATATGTACAGTTACCACACGATCATGATCACCAATGTTTACAATAGTTTGATTAGAACACATCTGATTGACGCTGAAGCATGTAATGGGCTATCTGTAGTATATCTTATTTTTTTAATGTGGCATGTCATGTATGTATATGCTAAAATCGAGGTTTTTGTCAATCTCTACGTTGTCTGAGTTTTCAATTTTTTTGCTTGCTCGGTCCTTAAAAAATTGTGGTTGTTAGCGATGCCAAACTTTGTTATCTTCACAAAAAGTGCAATTCCATAGTAAGGCTGGAAATATGATATTTTTTTATGGTAGGTGTACATTTTGACTACGGCAGTGACCTCTTTTATTTGTCAATGTATCGATCATATGCAAAACGATTCTTACCATGCACCTAAAACTTGAAAGATAGAAGTTTTAAAGAAACACAAAACTGTTTCAAAACGCTGAGTTTGAATTTGGACCTTGTGCCATTTGACTATGTTACTTGAATAAGATAACAAACTATGCATGCTCGAGTCTATATTTTCAAATATGAATTATCCTTCATTTTTCATCTTATAAAGTGTTTGAATTAATACCCTACTAAAACATACTTCTACTAACATAGTCAAATACTAAAACCGACTTTTATTAACAAAGTCAAATATTTTCAAAACACTTCGGGTTTGACATGGTCTAT
Source organism: Thinopyrum elongatum (assembly GCA_011799875.1). Lineage (NCBI taxonomy): Eukaryota > Viridiplantae > Streptophyta > Magnoliopsida > Poales > Poaceae > Thinopyrum > Thinopyrum elongatum. Next base: position 60,879,303 of record CM022301.1, on the reverse strand, counting down.
GAGCTTGCCCAAACCTAAAGTTACGGAAAAATGCAAATATTTTCAAAGCGCGCATGGTTTCAAATGGTCTCTGCGCACCGGGTCCAATTGTCGCATCATGCTAGGAACCGACAAGAGAGCCACCGTAACAACCAACTCTTCTGAGTTCCGCTGCCTTGCAAGAATCCATGAAGGAGACATATGTGCCTTTCGTTTCAAGGTCACCACAAAGCAGCGCCTGCTTCTCATCGTGCATTGCCTTTAGATGAACCATCGACAACAACGGCAGTCATATCTAAATATCATCTAGCATTCTAAGAACTACTAATCAAGCTCTGTAATAGGATGAAACATTTCTCTGTTTTTCGACGATGCTATCTGTTGCTTTTGAACAGCTACCACCTATGCTTTTACCTATATAACCTCTGTTGTTGTTCCTCATCGATCTATTAATTTGCATAATGGCAACCTTATCTATGATTATCTGTTTTTACTACTTTCTCTGTTTCAAACATCGAGTACTCACCAGCAACAACAAATATGCTAAGCAAGGAAGAGGCATGCGCTACCTGGCAGCGTCCAGCTTCCACTCAAGGAATATAGCGCTATCATTTAGCATAAACTGTTCCAGGAGAAACAGTAATCATGACCAGAAACAGTAACCAGCAGTAAGTACTCATTATTTCGATCTGTGTCTGAGTTTTCCTATCACCACTCTTACAATACTTGGCTTGCTGTCGGCCTTTGCGCCATTGGCGCAACGGGTCATCTAGTTTATGGAAACAAGGGATTCCCTGGATGCATGAAACTCGTGGCATCCCTCAGCCCCAGGTGCGAAACCCTTCCTCCGCCAGAGGCCACCCAACCCCATCACCCCTCCCTCCGCCATCTAAGAGCATCTCCACTCGCCCCCCCCCCCCCCCCCCCCAACAGGCCCCTCAGGGCGCCTTTTTTAGCGCCGGCGGTGAAAAATCAGCCCAGTCGCGCCTCCAGGTCCTTTTTTTTCGTCGGTTTGGGCCGAAATAACAGCCGGCGAACCCGAGCCGAACCCAGCCCCCCAGGGGCGCCTGGGGGCACCGGCCGAAGCGAAAAGGACGCATGGGTCCGCTCTGTCGGCGACATGCCTTTTCCCGTTATTCCCCCCTTTCCCTCCATTTTCTCATTGCTTCCCCCCTTCTGCCCCGCCACTCCCGTTATTTTCTCATTGCTCCCCGCCATCCCGCCGAAGAAGTATTCCCCCCCTCGCTCTGCTGCCGCTGCCGATTCCACCCAGCTGAAGCAGAGGAAGCCGAGGGCGCCGATGGCAAAACCACCGGGCATGTCCAACGCCGAGTGGAGGGCGGAGGTTCAGCACCGGGAGGCTGTCACCACCGACCGGCGGAACAGGCTCAACGCCAAGAAGGCCAGGGACGTGGCGGCATCGGCGGGGCAGGCAGAGGCGTCTCACGCGGGGATGATGAATCTGCCCGGCCACTGCCCGGAAGCTACGTGGAGCCAACAGAGCGTCGCGTCGCCGGCCAACTTCTCACCGCCGTCGCCGCCCTAGGGGTACGCACCCTCGCCTGGCTACTCCGACGGCGACGCGCATGGTGGGTTCAACCCGAACATCACCTTCCCACATGGCGCGCTGCCACGTGCCTTACCCTCCGGTCTAAACCCCGACCAGCGCACTCCCTCGCCTGCGTTCGCCGGCCTCCACACCCAGTACAACTACTCGCCGCCGGCGTACACATCCTCGCCGACGCCGCCTCTACGCTGTGGCGCCCTACCCTTCTCACAAGCCTCGGCGGCACATTTCGGCAACCCCGACATGACCGACGCCGACATGGAGGAGATCATCACAAGCGGCTCGGTCGCCGCCGCCTCCTACCCCGGGTTCCATGCGCAAGACGACACAATGGACACAGCCGTCGACATGGAGGACGAGCTCGGCGACGCCGAGGAGGAGGAGGAGGCGCCGCCGCCGCCGCCGCCGCGTCCCTGGCCTTCTTGACGTTGAGCCTGTTCCGCCGGTCGGTGGTGACAGCCTCCCGGCGCTGAACCTCAGCCCTCCACTCGGCATTGGACACAGCCAATGCCGAGCACGCCGACGCCGACCAGTCCCACGCCGGAGGAGCCCGTCGTTTGATGCATTCCTTTTGAACGCCGAACTTTCATGTATATTTGATCGCCGCACTGTGGCATGGTGATCGCCGAACTTTGTGGTAGGTCACCGTTGATCACCGAACTTGTGGTTTTTTTTACAGCAGGAAAAGACAAGTTTGAATTTGTGTGCGTCTTGGGGCCGAAACCTGGGGCCGCGGCTGAGAACTGGATCGCCCTCAGGGCGAAAAAACCGCCGGCGCATGGGTCAAAACGCAATCGCCGGGTACGCTGGGGGGCCGAACGAGTGGAGATGTTCTAAGGCCACCCAAAGCTCGTGCGGTGCCGGTGGCGGTGGCCCTTTTCTTCTCTCTCGCCTGCTGCAGGAGCTGTGCGGGGTTGCCCAGATAGGCAGAGTAGGTGCTCAGCGGCGCGGGTGGGCATGATTTCAAGATCCGCAAACTGACTGTGCAGATGGCCTTGATTAGGTGGGCAACCATAACTAGGAGAGTGTGTCCACATCAGCAGAACCACCGCCAAAACAACTTAGTATGACTATCCATGGGGTGTTTTGTCCGGTTTTGAAAATTTGATGGGATTACGTAAAATGTTAGCGGAATTATACATGCCTCTTGTTTGCCATGTGAAAAGCGATGTAAAAAGAGAAAAATAATAAGGGGACGTGTCAAAGCAACAAGTGGAGACCAGCGCTATGACGACTCGCTATCCTACGGTTGGGAGAGCACCAGCAAGCTAGTCGGTAGTCGATGTGAAAACGCAATGGCATGCAGTTTATAGCAAAGACAATATGATAAATCGCAAAAAAGGAGAAAAAAATTATAACTTTCATGCTTGTATTCATCGTGATACATAAGATAGATAGAGGGAAACAATTATTCTCATGCCTAACTTTAATAATTAATACTCCCTCCGTCTTAAAATAAGTGACTCGACTTTGTAGTACGAAGTTGAGTCACTTATTTTGAAACGGAGGGAGTACTACTGTAGTAAACAACCGGCCGACTGGAGAATCAGTACAGTTACTAAGCTCCCAGGAATTACTTGCCTGTGGTTGATCGAGGCTTTGACAGCCCTCCCGGACCCACCTGCAAGAGATGTATTATTGGTTGGTTTGGTCCCTTCGCTGCCCTCGCAAGTTGCAACCGTGAGCCCGATCCCTTCTCCCGCCGCCACCGCCGCCGCCACCGTGAGCTTCCTCTATCAGCGGCGATGAGTGCCATTACCTCCTTGTGTTGTAGCCCGATCTTCTCCGTGATGCCGTGTCGCACCCCACCGCCCCGCCCCGCTCCTCTGTGATGTTGTGCCTGTCGCTGTGCCACGCAACTCCGGGTCGGCGGCGTTGGCGCCGGGGGATCCGTCCCGCGCAGCGCTTGTTCACCTCGGCTGAGCCGACCAGCCCACCACTGCGCCACCTGACCCATCTCTCTGTCCACACGGCGAGGCAATGGCCGGCGACGGCAACACGAGGGGCCTACAGAGCAGGCAGCGGGGGAAGCTTCCCAGGCCCTCGCTGTGTGCCACGCTGCTGACGAGGATGCGATGTGGCGGTGCGCTGGACGGGGGTGTCTGCTGCCTCCAGCTCTCTGCAGTCTTCGCGGCCCTGCCATGGTCGACAGGGTCAGCGCCCTCCCTCCCTCTCTGTCTCACAGCCATATCATTGATCTTACTCGCTCTGGCGCTGATTTGGATTTGAAAAAGTAGATCCTGATTAAACTTGGTATGGATTTGTGGTGCACGCATGGAATTGTTTGATGCTACTTGAGGAGTTACTACATCTTCATGCAATTTTTTGTGTGCTCAGGAACGATTTTCGATTTGAAAGCTTGGGTGCTTCACTGTTATTTCACATGTGTTGTGGACTAACATCCTTCAGCACTGTAAGTTGTGTTATCTCTTAGCTCAAAAGTTTTAACCTAAAGTAGAGGATTACTACATATGCCAGACAAACTTAATTCTGATTCTCTTGTGTATTATTTGGCATGGATGAAATCACATAATCTTAGTTGCATCCTAGCGTTCTGGTTATGCCTATTGTTTTAGATTCTGACTTTGTGTTTAGGGTGATCCAGCTCATATTTATTGGAAGAAGTAAGAAGGAATACCTTCCCTTTTTGTCTCTTTGTTATGTCCCTTGATGTTGCCGTTTCCATCCAACATGTTTTATACTGTGCCAGTTCACTATTTAAATGTAGATAACAAAGAACTTCACTATTTAGTCTCCATTTGTATACTTATGCTGGATCATTGCCTGGTTACTAACAAATAAAAGAAGTGGTGCATAGTGATAAATAATATTGTATATCGGTAGTTGATGCTCGCTTATAGCTGTTTAACATTCATTTATGTAACTTCTATAACAGCCCATCTTTAAAATTAGGCTCATTGCTGTAAATAACTATAGTGTGTCTGCATTGTTCTTATTTCTGAATTTAAACCCAATTTAGCTCCATGAAGTAGTCTACATTAGTGCTCTTATTTATTGGCCGCAATCATTTATTTACTTCTTCTGTGTGCTCCAGGAGTGGCCAAATGTATCAAGCAGCTTTGCTTGATGTTTGTCGCAGAAGTTGGTTATCTTAACCTAGATATTTTATCCATCTTTCTATGTGGTCCCTAATATTACTCCGGTCTCCTCACTCTCTTCTTTCTGCCTTTGTCCAGTCCTTACGTTGTGGTCGACTGTGATGCTGGTCATCAAGTTGGGTCATCGAGTCATGGCGATTCTATGATTTGGACATGGTGGTGATATGGCCATACTTGTTTTTGTGATAGTGCTTGCTCGCGTACCAACTCCCGATTCTTCTCTCGAGCTCCTCGGCGATGGTTGCCTGCAATTTCCGCAAAGTTACTTGATTATGTATCTTGCGTGCTCTTTCCATTGTGCATGGGCATGTAAGAGGAGATTTGGGATCTTGGCAGTGGGAGGAGGGGGGCGGGGGGATAGGCGGTGGCGAATGTGGTGTTAGCGTGGTCTTGATCTGAGAGGGGGAACAACGAGACTTGATTCAAAAAAATTGTTTGGGGCTCTTGGATTGGTTGCTGTCCTGTAGAGATTTGTCAGTGCAGCCTAAATTTTGTGTTGGTAGAGTGTGTGTGTGCTTGCTTTGGATTTTCAAGCGATGATGATTGATTGCTTAATCCACCAGGTTTCGATCTGCAGCAAGTGCATCTACTTCCCAGAGCATCTGCTATGCGTGGTGAGCTTCTCGACTTGGTATCCTCATCTCAGTTGGCTCGGAAAAAATGTGTAAAGAAGAAAGATAGAGAATACCATTTAATACGTGATTGCTCAATGTGTTGTGTCATGTTTAGTGGTTATAGTCTATCACAAGGTTCCTATCATGTTTCCATTGCCAATTTATCTTCTGAATACGGAAGGACATGTGAAAAAGAAAAATTGAGAATCAGTGGTTATATATATTGTACAGTGGCACAATAAAGAGATTTGTCTTGATTCTATCTATTTTTGGTTAATTTTCTACAAGGGCTGCTGAGAAATGGAGGCGTAGACACATGAGAAGAATGGGGCTAATGCAATTATTTATTCTGGGTATGCTTCTCCTATGATTCTCTTGTCATAGGTTTTTACTTGCTTCATGTTCCATCGGTTTGGTTGGCTACACTATGTGTCATGTCTGATGCATCAAGTGTCCTCCATGGATTTTGATATTGGGTTTGGGATCTGATAACTTTTTTGATAATTTCAGATTAGCATTGGTCCTAGGCTTCCAGCCATGATACCATTAGATTTATGATTTTTTAGGTATAGATTTATAAATTTAATTGTTAATACTTGTTTGTGAAATAACCGATGCAATTTTACTCTGAAACTGAACATTTTTTACCTGACATTTGGATTGACGATAGTAAGTTAGAGTTAATTTACTGACTCCCTTGCTGGAGGATTTTATTTCAGGTATGGAAGAGCACATCTGCACATGTATCTTATGAAGGTCACGTTTACGATATTTAGGATTCCATGTTTACCATACTCTGAAAAAGTTACCAACTGGTTTGTCCGCAGAGTCATTAGGACGGCATGATTGTGAATGCAGGTCCTATGACTCAGAAATTAGGGATTTTTAGTTCACTTGCCAAGCGATATCGGAGGATTCGATTATAAAACAATTAGTGTGAGGTATACTTCTGTAGTTAACCGTCAGCCTAAATTAGCATCTGAAATAATTGCAGCCATATCAACTATAACCTGTTAGGCACGTCCGGTGACTGAATCACTACAGACACTAAGCTCCCAGGAAGAAGGCCAAAATGTGATCACTCCAATGTTTGCAGGGCAGCTGCCTCCTCCCAACCAAAAGCGCAAGCTAGGGTTGGCTCTTCTGAAGATGTCAACCCACGGTGCAGAGACCGAACAGCTGCTCCAACAGGTACGTGCAGCTTTCTATTTCATATTCTCAAACCACTTATTTCACCAATATACACACCAGTCATATCACACCTATCACATGCAGCTGTAGATGCCAAAGCCACAAGCTCATATCAGCCACGCAAGGATTCAGATGCAAGGGGCACAAGCTTAAAAGACAGGGCAAAAGAACAACAACGCCAGGAACGGTCAATTGGTGTGGTGTTGGTGTGGTGTTGAAGCTAGACTTTGAAAAAGCCTACGATAAGATCAATTGGGATTTCCTCCTTGAGTGTCACAAAAACAGGGGCTTTGGTCCTGTGTGGTGTGGCTGGGTCCAGAAAATCCTTAATAATGGGACTGTTAGTATCAAATTGAATAATGAAACGGGTCCTTATTTCCAGAGTTACAAAGGGGTGCGGCAAGGGGACCCGTACTCACCCTTTTTATTCAATATGGCTGTGGAAGCCCTATAAAAAATGATCTTTAATGCTCAAAAAGAAGGCATGTTAACAGGTCTTGCTCCGGATCTGATTAATGGGGGTGTGGCTATCCTCCAATATGCAGACGATACTGTCATTTGCTTTGAGCATGACAAAGAAGCTACGGTCAATCTAAAGCTCCTACTCTATATCTTTGAACTCATGTCCGGGCTTAAAATAAATTTCCTGAAGAGTGAAATCTTATGTGTAGGGGGAGATGATGACACACTAACATTCTACTCTGAACTTTTCAATTGCCAGATTGGGCACTTCCCCATGAAATACTTAGGGGTGCCTGTGAGCTATTCCACTCTCCGTGCTTTAGACTGGAGCTTTGTTGATGATAAATTCCTCAGATGTTGTGAATCCTGGATTGGTAATGCGGCGTCTTCAGGGGGAGACTGACCCTACTTAACTCTTCCCTTACTAGTATCATCTTTTACTACATGTCTATGTTTATGCTTCCTAAGAAGATTATTGACAAATTAGACAATCATAGAAAAAAGTTCTTTTGGCAAGAGACCAGTGGTCGTAGAAGATACCACTTGGTCAAGTGGTCTAGAATCTGTAGATCTAAGAATAAAGGAGGATTAGGAGTTAAAGATCTCCATAGACAAAATGTCAGCCTCCTCACCAAGTGGTGGTGGAAGCTTGAAACTCAACAAGGCCTTTGGCAGGATGTGATTCGTGCTAAATATTTCAGAAATGATACGGTACCCTCGGTGAAAAGTAAATTTGGGGATTCCCCCATTTGGAAAGCTATTATGAAGGTGAAGGAGGTATATTTGGCAGGAAGGAAAGTGGTTTTGAACTCTGGAAATGTTGCCAGAGTGTGGACCGACACAATCAGGGGTGAAGCTCCTCTGCGAACCCAATTCCCTGCCTTATTCAGCATATGCAATTATCAGGAGATCACAGTTGCTGAGTTTAAAAAATTCGAGGGCAATGATCTCTTTAGAAGAAACCTGCACCCTCCCCTTAAGGATCAGTGGAATGATCTTGTTAGGGTAGTGAACTCCTGGCCTTTGTCTGATGAATCTGATCAGATTAGTTGGACTTTGGATAAAAAGAATAAATTCTCGACCAAATCGGTTTATACCTATTTGGAAAGACACCTGGCAGGATGTGATTACAGGTGGATCTGGAAAGCTAAGATTCCTCTTAAAATTCAAATCTTCCTTTGGCAACTGTTCCAAGATGCGATCCTGACTAGAGAAGTTATGAAGAAGCGGAATTGGGCGGGCAATCCTAGATGCTCGTTCTGCAGAGATGTTGAAACGTCGCAACATCTTTTTTTCACTTGTCCCGTTGCTCGGGTGGTTTGGAGGATGGTCGGGTGTGTGTTGGGCACATCTCTATGCCCGAACAACATCTGGCAGTACTTCTCCTGGTGTTATGTGTTCCTTCCTGATGGGGCTAAGTTCTATACCTTTGGTTTGGCAGCCGTGTGCTGGGCAATCTGGAACTGTCGCAACCAGGCTACTTTCGAACAGAAACTGCTTAAGACCCCATTTAATGTAGTTTATGCTGCTTGTGGTTTTTTGACATATTGGGCAGGTTTGATGGATGGTGATGATCGGGAGGCCATGGAGCGTGGAGCCAAGATGCTCAGGACAAACGCTTCGGCGATGATGAGAATCTGTGCGGCTCCAACCAAACCAGCGATGGACTGATGCTCTCTTCGACAATGCTGTTTTGCTTTTGCCAGGATAGTTGTTCGCTCCTGCGCGAGTGTCTTCCTGCTCGTTTGTGAGCCTTGTGGATTGTGAACTGCTGCTGGTTTTCTTTGGAGTTTCAGCCTTTCTGATTAGGTCCTAGATGCTAGCGTGATCTATGGTGTCACTGGGTTTTCGCCCCACAGTGGGCTGCTCGATGACGAGTGTCCACGGTGGGTTTCCCAGTGATGCTTTGGACTCGCCTTTCCCCTTTCTAGCTTCCTTAAGCCTGTTTTGTGTTGGGTCTGTGGTTACTGAACTTTGTGTATTTCTGTTATGTTGAGTAATGGAAAGGGGTTAAGGCCCGGTTCAAAAAAAAAAAAAAAAAAGGAACGGTCGGGACTGTCTGAGGGTAGTCAAATTTTGGTCATGCATGTTCAGTTTCTGGTGCGACCATAGATCCCTCGCCCCATGTTAAGTAGTTTGTAAGCAAATAAACAAGCTCATGTGCCTGGTACAGACCGTGTAAGCTAG
>CM022301.1:60847684-60862684 GCA_011799875.1 Thinopyrum elongatum | reverse complement strand
ACCAGATCGGCTAATGCTCCCAGGTTGATGCGATGTATTCCACCAGTTGACTGGAGATTTATTATTGGTATATCGATCGGTCCAGCACGGATTGAAATAGGAGCCGGTTCGACAGGAAGCTTTTGAAAACGCAGTGCACCAGGTAAATAAGGAACAAGATGAATACAGAAGTTAAACGAGCATCCCACACCGAAAGGTACCCCACATAGGCCTTCCCCGAAACCCCCAGTCACTAACGTAAACAAAGTAGAAAAAGCACCAATTTCTGTACCGGTTCCGGAAGAGCGAAGAAAAAGGGGTGTTTTTGTTAATGGGAACAAGGAACTGTTTCTAGCTGTCGCGATATAATAACTATACTCATCGAGCCGCAGGAACATGTACATACGAAATACGAGAATTTCCACCTTGTTGAAGAGTGGTGGTACCCGAAGACTTAAATGATAGCCATCGCTGTTAAGAACAACCGATGCCTTATGTGTATTGGATCCGCTCTTCTGTTAGCATGAACACATGAATGAGATTCTATTCCTCTTCCTTATCTTCCTAAATAGAACCCCCCAACCTAGGTGCGGAAGTAAATAAATCCTTGTTTGTACATCGCTGAACTTACATACCCGGGCCCGGCTCAACATTCTTTTAAAACAATCGAATAACGGCTTTTCCATGACTTGGCCATTCAATCTTGTGAACTAATCGAGACCGAAATTGGATAAAGAGATACAAAAGGAGAGGAATACCCAATCGATGAAAGAACATGAAACCCTTCTGTTTCTATAGAGGTACGGGAAACGGTGGGGGCAATAAAGTAGGTGAAGTGGTTGGATTTTGCGAGCTGTTCCAACCACTGCGGATGTGATTCCAAGAGCCGAACGAGAATGAATACCACACGAAGAGTCAAGACCGGGCTCCCTAATAGAATGTTTAACCGATCCATTCCGGATCGATCGAATTGGTACGGAAGTTGAAATTGGAAAAGCACAGAAAAACACGACTATTTGAATAACCCGGTGACCTACCAATTGTAGAAGTAGGATTTTTGGCAAGCAATAAGCACTTAAATAATACAATTCGAGTGTACCAGATTCTTTATCATTTCGAGGAAAGGTTCGGGAGGAAAGGGAAACAACAGAGGGATCCGAATCGAACCTAAATGGGAATGACATGAAAATCTTTTCAAAACCTATCATTAAGGCGTGACGACGATATACGAGAGGAATAAAAAAAACTCGTGATTGGTGTGGAGGGAAGATCTGCTTATGAAATGTTCAAGAAAGAGTCGTCTCATTTCCTTACTTCTGCGTTCTTTCGAATTCATTCACTTCGACGGCTGGCGCTACGCTAGCTTTGCATGATTAGCTCCGACAGAACAGGTACTGCATTTCCTTAGTTGGATCCGCTCTTTCTCTCTCGTGCAGTTGTTGCTTCCGCCTATTTATTCAGTCGTCAATCAGCATTGATCGGGTAGTTAGTCAGTCTCTCTCTTTTTGCCCGTCCTTCTCTATCTATGAAATTCCTAATTCAGGGAGTTCGCTTTCCAATATCTAAATGTTCATGCAAAGCAACAAACGAAATGCAAGAACTGTCACGCAGAAGTCACACAGTATGCTGATCGTTCTGAAATGATAAAAAGTATGGGATTTCATAAGAGATTCATACATAGATCTAAACTCATGGAAGGGCCGGCAGCAACGAGATCTCTTACATCCAAAGGACCATGCCAATCGAAGATGAACCATTCACCGAGCCGAGTATGTGCAAGACAAGACACGGCTAGATAAGTAAAATAGAAGATATTGCTTTTACACGAGCAATCTTTTCTTCATGTGGGTACAGCCCACTTTTCCTTTGATGAAATGCGAACACAACTTCAGGCATCCAAGAAAGAAGTAAAGATCGAAATCGAAGCATTGTCATTGGTGAAGATCAATTCATATCGACAAGACTTTCCATTCATCTTTTGTTGATATTTGGATTCCGTTTTCAAATAAAGTCATCTTGGTAGAAATCACCTTTAGAATCATCAGCCTCTGTCCCTACCTGACTGCTCGGGATCGATCCTCACTACGGTCCTTTATTTCGAAACGAGGATAGGTCTCTCGCGGAACGAGGTGTAGATTGAGAAAAAGATGAGCGTAGGTCCATACTCCTCCGGGTTCAAACTTATTTTGCAGGAGAAATGGGTAACATGCTGTAGATCTTCTTCTCACAGCGAGCACTTGATTACGGAGCCTGATTCTATATATTATTATGGATTATTATAGAATCTATCTTTTTCTTCAAATCATAGGGGAATCCTATTACCGATACCTAAACGTTTTCTTTGTCGAAACAGAAAGGAGGGAAATTGGATAACACGACGACGAGTTTTCCCGTCAAACGTTCTGTTCGCTCCACTGTTAGATAGGCAATTCAATAGTTACCGACGAAAGGAGTTCCCTTCTCTTGCCAATTGACGTTCTTTCAATAAGTCATGACCTTCACTCTCCTCAAGTGAGGAGGGCATATTGTTTGACCAACGAAAGCCTCACTAGTTCCTTCTTCCCGTTCACTATTCCCGTAGCCTGATACGAGTTATTTAGTTCGTGTCTCCTTGTTCTTGGGAAGAACCGAAGGTTCATTCGCGGCACTCGTAGACAAGTTGTATTTCCAGACCCTCTTCTTTCCCTAAAAAGCTAATAAATCAAAACAAGAGAAAAGCAGAAGCGAAAGCTCGAGTCGAAGAGTGGAGGTCGCTCGGTAACTCGAGTCGATCAGTCCCATTCATTCTTGCCCGAAACAAGTGGGCTATTCATTCCGGTGCCACCTTTGTTCAATCGAGTCCATGTTCTCTATTTCCCAAAACCCATTCGTTCACCGACCCGTGGACCAGAGGTTTAAAGCTTGGAATTGAGCTTTCTAGCTTTCTTTAGTACAATCTTTTTGCGAGAGCAACCGGGTTCGTTCTAAGACTACACTCACAGCTTTCTCTGTTCAGTTTCCGGCATAGGAGATCTAGATGGTAGGATAGGGACAGAGCTTTAGGGCTGCAGTAAACCTCATATGCGCGTGGCTCATCATAAGACCTTAGCCTGATGTCCTACCCAAAGACTTCAAAGGTAGTCACAGGACAACCTTTCCGAGTTCTAACTTCCAAACCTATAACTTGGTTTGCTTGCCTGCTTCCTATCTGACCATCAATCAAGAAATGTTCTAGTTCCGCGATACGAGCTTGACTGTCGCTCTGAACAGTCGATTTCTTGGTGGGGGTCCCTTTATCAAAGGCTCCCTTCCTACTGATCATACAAAAAATGAAGGTGGTTAGAAAGATGCGCATCGATCTTCTGTACACATGTTCGTGCTGCGGAACGAGAAAATCCGCCTTCCTGGAAAAAATTCCTGACTCCGAAGTATCAAAGGAGACTGGGTGGCGCCTTCTGAAGAGCCCTTCATTCTGCGACTCAGATAGGCTGGATTCGTGTCTCAGCCGGAAGGGGTCGTAGGACTGACTCAGACAAAGCGTTAGAAGTACGATCTCCGAATCTATAAGCTTTGGCCTGCCTTCTTCCCTTATCTAATCTCTTAGGTAATAAGAAAGTGGTGTTAATTGTCACGCTAAGGAGCTGACCAGTGACATTTCTGTCTCAATTGAAGTCAACCTTACTATACTCGCTTGTAGGAGATCATCGCTCAGAAGGGCGTTCTTTCGCTAGAAAACAAGAGTTGAAGATCACCCAACCCACGAAAAGGTCAGAACTCTCGATCTACCCCACTTTCTATAGCAATTTATCGACATGTTGTTTCGAATGTCCTTGAAAGGCCTACACACATACCCTGCCACTCGATGTGTAGTGGGTTTGTTCAGTAGAGATGGGTAGAGCGCACAAGTATTGGAAGGAAAGTTTCACCCTTCTTAAAAGAGAAAAAGTCTGTATTGAACTATGATTTGAATTCCTTTCTTATTAGTTTCCAAGTGCAAAATGTTCATTGCCTGATCAGAGCCTTTAAGCCTTTTAGAAGCGAGCATTTCCGCAGCTTCTATTTTTCCTAAAGCTAATGAACCGAATGGAAGAGAAAAACTTGGAATAAATATAAAGAAGGAACCAACAAGAAATAAAGAATTGTTCCAACCTCGGCTCGGGTCTGTCTGGAAATGGAAAATAGTTCTCTCTCCTCATCTGGTCTCGCCACAGTGACAAGAAAACAAGTGAATATTGGAATAGAACGCAATCGTCAACCAAATCGGGTAGGATGTATTATAAAAGAAAGCCTTGCCTCACTCGCAAGTGAGGACCTCACCCCTCCTTCCTCATTTATGAGAATGGAAAAAGACAATGTTCATTGCTTCCTCAAAACAAGAGTTCCACGGGCGGCTGCTCCTGAACGAGCTGCTCATGCTCAAACTGATCAACATAAAGTGGAAAGGTAGTAGAGATTCTTTATCATTTCGAGGAAAAGGTTCGGGAGGAAAGGGAAACAACAGAGGGATCCGAATCGAACCTAAATGGGAATGACATGAAAAATCTTTTTCAAAACCTATCATTAAGGGCGTGACGACGATATACGAGGAGAATAAAAAAAAACTCGTGATTGGTGTGGAGGGGAAGATCTGCTTATGAAATGTTCAAGAAAGAGTGTCTCATTTCCTTACTTCTGCGTTCTTTCGAATTCATTCACTTGTCCGGCTGGCGCTACGCTAGCTTTGCATGATAGCTCCGACAGAACAGGTACTGCATTTCCTTAGTTGGATCCGCTCTTTCTCTCGTGCAGTTGTTGCTTCCGGCTATTTATTCAGTCGTCAATCAGCATTGAATCCGGGTAGTTAGTCAGTCTCTCTCTTTTTGCCCGTCCTTCTCTATCTATGAAATTCCTAATTCAGGGAGTTCGCTTTCCAATATCTAAATGTTATGCAAAGCAACAAACGAAATGCAAGAACTGTCACGCAGAAGTCACACAGTATGCTGATCGTTCTGAATGATAAAAAGTATGGGATTTCATAAGAGATTCATACATAGAGATCTAAACTCATGGAAGGGCCCGGCCAGACAACGAGATCTCTTACATCCAAGGACCATGCCAATCGAAGATGAACCATTCACCGAGCCGAGTATGTGCAAGACAAGACACGGCTAGATAAGTCCAATAGAGATATTGCTTTTACACGAGCAACTCTTTTCTTCATGTGGGTACAGCCCACTTTTCTTTGATGAATGCGAACACAACTTCAGGCATCCAAGAAGAAGTAAGATCGAAATGAAGCATTGTCATTGGGTTGAAGATCAATTCATATCGACAAGACTTCATTCATCTTTTGTTGATATTTGGATTCCGTTTTCAAATAAGTCATTTGTAGTTAGAAATCACCTTTAGAATCATCAGCCCTGTCCCTACACTGACTCGCTTATCCGGGATCGATCCTCACTACGGTCCTTATTTCGAAACGAGGATAGGTCTCTCGCGGAACAAAATAGTAAGGTCATTTATGACGCACTACTGAACAAAATAGTAAGGTTCATTTATGACGCCAAAAAAATGAACAGCGAGCGCTCGCTCTGCCACAAATCCAAACCAAACGCATCAACAGCATGCGAAGATGCACCATAACGTATCCCGCCGCAAAACGAATGCACGTACAGAGGAAGCGACTCGGGGCGCTCGGGCTCGATCTCGGCGGCGACGCGCAGGATGGGCGATGCTGCTGAGCGGTGGACGGGACGACCTCGTTGTCGAACACCTCCATGGAGAAGGTCGCCATGCCCAGGTGGGGAGGGGAGGCAGTGAAGAAATAGAGGTCCGGCCTTGCGTCCCGTGCTATTTATACGTCGATCCACGGCCAAGATCAGCTGCTTCTCGGGAAAGGGAACCGGGGAGACCGGAGGCGTCGGTGTGGTGGAAATGCTGAGCTCCGCTGCTTGGTGAGGGGTTTCTCTGTCTGGACGGTGGGGCGAGCGTCGTGGCTGGCGCTGGAACACTTCGCTGCCTTTTTTATCACCTTTAAATTCGCTTACACACTAGTGAAATGTTCTGCTGACAGCAGTGCCCCACAACGTTCAGCTTCGAAGAGGGTCTGTTTTGCTGTATAGAAAAGATTACAAGGTTCACACCTTTTGCTTTCTGCCGTTTCTCGGGCCCAGTGTCAGAGATGCAAGAATGACGTGTGAGTTTAGTGGGGGGCTTGCTGGTAGGAAATATTCAGGCCCTTTCACCGCGACGCGATACCGGAGTTATACGGTGTCCGGCTGGACTTTTGTCCTCTTTCGCTATAAACACTACAACAATAGAAGCACCCTTCTAGAGATAAGAATAGCAAATGTTTTGAGGCACTGAGGAAGCATGCCAAGGTGAAGTTGACGATTCTTTAGCGTTTATCCTTCTTTCATCTTGCCTATGTGCTCATGCTGCGAGTGCCGCAGGATGATTTAGTTCTGATCGAGTGCTTGACCCCTTGAGGAGGGATATTCTTCAGCATTCTCTGTCGGATTCGTATCCCCGTGACCACGTCGTCAAAGAGACAGTCTTTCTTTGGTTTGGCCCACCGATTTACCGTCGTTGGTGACACTCTTCTGAGCCCCTAGATTCGCCGAAGTATGAGATCCTGAATGCATCCTATTTCTTTCCACTTCATCTTGGAATCTGGAATGGTTGTTTATGGGCTGGGGTGACAGATCAGACTTCGTTTAGAATCAGACCTTCTTCTATCTCTATCTAGCTGTATTGCCACTCCAACGGTTCTTTTTTTTTGATTATGCCCCGTATCTCTCTGAGCTATTGATCTATTTGCTATATCCAAGTTCGAGTGTGAAGTTGCTCCCGGTTGAAGTGTAGGGCTTCCTAATTCTGCTTCGTCCTCCTATGAATGCACTAGTATAGACGGTTGGCCCGTCACCGTATACCCATCGTAAGATGAACTGGAAATTAGTAGTTTCAACCAGTTTACACAAATAGGCAAGTTAGGTTTGTTCAGCGTGTGTTGTGTGGCCTCCACTATAACGAGCCCTTTGACTTGAGGTACGATCTTACCTCTTAACGCACGCTTTTCCTGCTAAGAAGTGAGGGTGATGTCCAATGACCTGTTGAAGAAGCTTGCTGTGTGTAGATAGGTATCCGTTTCGTGAACCTAATGTAGAACCTGTAACTAAGACTTGAGTCCGGAACCGCAGCCATTCAAAAAGCTATCATCTGATTCGAAATACCAAGGTTCGAAGACCTCTGGGGCATATCAAAGTACTTTCACTTGCCCCCAACAGTAATTTCTAGGGTATGTGAGTGGTGTCGGACGCTATAGGGTTTGTGTATTCACATCAGGAGAAGAAGAGGCTCTCATTGCTGCTGGGATAAGAACAAAACCTCTTCGCTTGATCCATGGCGTCACCGCTGCATAATTAAAAGAGTAATTCTATTGGTTGGCTATGTTCCTGCATAAGTCTGGGGGTCATTCCGGGCTGATGCTTCCTAATCTTCCTAGCTTTTGCTCCATTCATCACTATGGGGTACCACATATATAAGCATTGGGAGATCGATCTAATTGCAAAGAAATGGGAAGCAAAGTGTTGGTTATCTAGCAAGTATAGAGATGATGCAGTATCTTCATTGGCGAGACAAGCAAGAAGTAGATTCAAAAGCAAAGTCAAGCAAGCAGAACATTGGTGACTTTATTGAGTCTTGTCCTAGTTGATCTGGAAATGCTCGAAGAAGCCTTTGACTCATCCAATGCTTAATTGGTTGTCCAATTTCTTTCTTGGAAACATGTACGAAATGAAGACTTATGTGAATAAGATAAGATCCAATTCTATGAGAACATTCACAATTGATATGATGATAGCTCACAAGCTACCTGCTTATAGGCGGGGCACCAGTTGTAACAAACAGGGAAGTGTATTTCCCACTCCCTGTTGGTTAAGCAGACTCGTATGCTTCGTAGTAAAAACCTTCCTTTACCGCAGGCAAGCTCTCTCTGTCTCTGTATGCTTGGGTGAAGCCATAAGCGGATTTATGCTTTTTTTTTTATGGAAAACATTTGAAAGGTCGACATAGCCTATCTTTGACACAGCTACTATATGAGATTGAAGATAGAGAATAGAAGGAGTAGGAACACGAATAACTTATATGTAATCTAATATTCTTCTTTGAATACTAGAATCGCACCTGAATTCCATCAATCATTCGGTTAGAAGTCCTCTATTTCATCCTTGTGTTTCATCGAAGGAGATACTCTATTTCTCAATCTAGACCACTGGATTCTCTTTTTAAAGAAAGTCTTTCCTGGATTAAAAAAGAAAAAAATAAATAAATTCTTCATGAAAAAACAGAAAGAACAAATGAGAACTAAGAGTTCTTTCAGTCGAGCAGCGGAACGAGTAAGATACGTTTGTCAGTCTACTATTCTTCGGGAAGGAATTGAGCCTCAATCATCATACGCAAAGAAAGAAATCCTTTCGATAGCGAGAACATTCAGAGTTAGTAGTTGAGTAAGTATAGATCCTCCGAGTTACCAAACTGGGGCGACTTTACAACTTAGGGAGCACGAGGCCTTGTGTTTGTGGTGTAAGGTACTGGAATCTTTCAATATGAAAATAGGTGGTATCCAAGGAACTAAAACTGCAACTAGTGGATCTGGTGACTCTGTCATGAGTGCACAAGGCATTGGTAGACTTTCACTTCACTCAGAATGTTTGGTCTATTTAACCTACAGAAGTATGTCTGGATGGATGACCTTCCCAGTCCCAAGTGGTAATTCGATGAGTTCATCTAATCACCACGTGAACCAAGCCACAATGATGTCTTTAACCGCCTTCTAAAACTTGATGCTTGCCTGTTCTTATTTTCTATCTGTTAAAGGTCAGTACATCCGCAGTTTGTTGGGCCTAGACCTATTGTCAAAAGATCGTTTGGGGGCTAGGGGGGGACTGTTGACTAGGTTGAATCTAGCTTACTTCAAAAAAGAGGCATTTTGTCCCATCATACGTATGGCATACAAACCGAATGGAAGAAGTGCAGGTTAAGCATGTTCATCGCACTGTGGGAGGCTTGTGGCTGATGAAGTAAGGAAGCCACTGAATTCTTCTAGTCGATGCCTATTGTGTCTATCTGTCTGGTGAAGAGAGAATGTAAGATACTCTCCATATAAGGGCAAGCGCACCCAAGACGCGCTCGTAGAGTGCAAAGGCTCGCAGCTGCATCAGAAGAGTTCAGGATAGTACCCGCAACCATCTCCAGCAGCTTGATACTAGGGCTGTGGCACTTTCCGCAGAACATGGTCTATTCCTCTCACTAACATCGCTGCTCCAGTATCTAGCAACTAAAAAAAGCATAGAATAATGCGGAGAAATTTCCTGAGACAGAAGTTGCGTTCTCTGCCTGGACGCTGTCTAATTCCATATTATATGCTTTTCGCAACCAGAAAAAATGGGGAATTGCGGGTTAAGGATGTACTTTCAAGCCTTTCCATCGGCAAGAGAATATGAAGTACCAAGCTCTTCCTCCTAGTAAATGCTGGCAGGACCTCCGCTGTTACATTCGCTTCACGATCCTAATCGTCAGAGGTGAAAGCCAAACGCGCCCGGCATGCCAGCTCGCATTAACAATAGGTCAGTACATGAGGGCTCTAGCGACAATGTTACACTAATTTCGTCCAGCCACGCTCATCAAGGAGGAAAAAAAGCTAATTAACTCTAAGTATGCGGGCAATGCGCCTATTGGAACTGAGATAGTGGGAGACGGAGACAAACCTGCCAACAGGCTCTTGGACATGTTCATAGGAATAAGGCGGCTTCTATTCATGCAGTCGCCACCAGAGTCCATAGGTCTTATAAACACTCAAGCTATAACCGAATTAGAGGCCATCGTAAAATGCCGGGCGCACTCTGCCACTTGGAAGTTCTGCTTTATATAAGAATGAACTGGTTCTTACATATCTGCCTATATTAATAGGTAATGAATGGGCAGCCAGCATAGTAACCCATAGCGGCTAAGAACCTGCAACCTCTGCGCTGGTTAGTAACACGGTCCACAACGTCTATTGGTAAGCGGGATCGCCCTCTTTCGCTTATCATGTTAAGCGTATACGCTTTCCTCTGGTCCGTATGAGGCCTGCTAATTGATCCATCGACTATCACTTTCTGGCAATGGAGGGGCGATCAATGCGTCAGTCATGGTTTCAGATTAAAGAGAGATGTCAAGTGGGGCACAGCGGCGCGAATCTGAGTACTCGAACTGCCCGACCCGCCTAGAATCGATAGGCATACTTAGTGTCAGTTTAATGCAAGTCAGTGTATAAAGCATGTGTCAACAACGGAGAAATTGAAGTGTGAAATCTGGATGGGTTTGAAGTGAACCTTTACACATGCAAAAGTGTGTCTACACATGCATTAGAAAAAAGGCAATGATGTCTACGGCGATATATTCATTGCGAGTATCAACGCGGCGGTCACCCACAGTTGTCAAAGCTCAAATATTTCGTTCAGTAGGGAGCATAAAGAAAGTTGGCTAGAATAAAAACTAAAACGCGGTTGTAAATGTTGGCTCTGTGATAAAAACGCATCTATTTCTTTATTTTTAGCTTTTCATCTAGGATACTGTGCATGAAGGATATGGTGGGTAAGATTGGAAACGTTTGAGCATTCAATCGCAGGAGCTCTAGGGCTTTGCTGTTTAGCTTTAGCTTCACTGCCTAGGGGGTCTTCAGTGGTTGTCGGATATTGTAGGTGAGGTACCCTCCTTTATTTCTGGCGTATTTAATTTAAATAATAATGATCTGTAACAAACGGCACTGTTTGATTATACTAATATTGAGTCATTGAACGAATATCTTATCGTAGTCAAAAAATTCACTTTCTTCTATGAAAGCAAGATTTTGGCTGGTGCTTATGTCAGTCATCACGGAGCAACCGCTGGTACCCTTTGCTTAGGCGAGGCGACTGAGTACGGAAACTTCAATTATGCCGTTTTGGTCAAATGCCGCGCTGGCTTCTTCTCTCGATTTGTATTAAATACTTCTATTGTTTATGATAATAGAAAGTCAAGATCTCTCACTCGTCTTTTCTGCTTTGTATTTCATCCAGGGCTGTTGGCTTTTTCCACATCGATGCTATAGGAGAGTTATCATGCGCTTCAAGGCCCTATGTATAGCTGGCATAGAAATGGAGGTTCACGACGGAACTCTGGCGGCCCTCTCGCCCGGACCTACCGAAACGTTGCTATACTGCACTTTCTTCCGTCTACTCGCGGCTTGCCCCTTCGAGCGAAGGCTTCTTCTTGCAAAGAACGCACTCTTATCTGAAAAATATAGTAAACCAGCGTCACTGGCACGCTGTACGCTTTTCAGTGGGCATTTGGTAAGTCAAACCTGGTGAAGACATCTCGAGCAATGAATATCACGACGACATCATCTCCACTTCGTAGACGTCATCGGTTTCATATCATTGAAGAGGCCAGACGGCATGAGCTTGACTTTCTCGGCGATGCGTAAAGAAAGAAATACAAATAAAGTGTCTCCATAAACCTGTTCCTTTCCGTTCCTACTACTTTGAATTGAAGTCTAGGTAGGGGCAGGACTAACCTTTTTCTTAGTTTAATATGAGAAGTGATGCTTCTCTTATCGCAATAGAAACTTATTTTCACCTCGCATGCATTGGAGAAACAAAGGCGGTTCTGATTAGTATCCTGCTTCAAACTGCCAACCGAACTCAAGTACGCAAAATAGATGTGAGAGCAAAGGTGATAGAGCGGGTGCCGAATGTTTCTCAGAGCAGGGCCGAACAACATCTATCTGCTATTTAGCAAATGGGGACCCTTTACGGGCCGCCCATAGAAAAACTTTTGTCGAAAAAGGTTGTCTATCGTAATAGGGTAAGGATTGCACGCTCAACATGGATCAGCCTCATCTTGCCTTAATTGTGAAGGGTGTGACTTGTAGCTCTTCTGGCTTTCCTTGCTTTGCGCTCTAGGTATATAACAACACTACAACATACAACCTACTAACCAACGCACATTTCTTCGACCTCAAAGCTTCTCTCATACAATTCTTTGAATCACTCTTTGGCCCCCAAGATAACTGTGGCTCTCAAGTACTTCAGCTAGAAACTGTTGTCAGCTTTCAGCAGCTATCCCCCTAGCTGTGGCATACGCCGAAAAGTCTATCCTTGTGCCCCAAATCTCGTAACTGTAGGTCACATGCGAAAGTAATGTTCACACTTTTGTATTCCAATGACCAGCCCCTTTCAAATATTGGAAAATAAACTCTACTGAGGTGATGTATCTGCTGCCGCATTCTGATATTTATTTGGTGTCGCAACCAAAAAAAACAAAAAAAAAAAAACCCAACCCGCCCCCCACCAACGCCCCCTTTGTTCTTGCAGTATGGGTGGGCGGGTTCATGTCTGTAGTGTGGAAGTCCGGTTGGTTAAGGTAAGGATATATTGGCACATTCTGGTTTCATGGAGATTTCGCAGCATAGGGGTATCAGAAAAGTATTGGTTGGGTAAAATTGATATTTGGTATTGAATGGGTCTTGGTTGCTGGTGGTGGAGGTGCAGGATTAGGTCTAATATATCATGTTTTAGCTGTGAGGAGTGCCATAGGTGGCTGGAAACAAGTGTTCGTGCCATAGTTTTGAGGGGATAGAGAGGTTATTTTTTGTGATTGGGTCTTTAGGTTGCTTTGCTCTAGAGGTGACGTGTAGCGGGTTTAAAGGTTGGAATTAGGGTGAGTGTGGTCGTATTGCAGTACAAATGGTAGCGGTAATTGGGAGGTTCAGGCGGTTCAGGCCTGAGGATAAGAGGAGAGGCTTGTTGCAGGGTAGCCATGGTTTCAGCTCACTGGCAACAGGGTGTAGGCGGAGCATTGTTGTTGTGGGTTTGCTAGGAAAATGAACCATAGAGCCCCTAGTTGTGTTAGATCGAGCTAATCTCTTCTTAAACGTCACCGGTCCGCGCCTTCAAAAAAGGAGTTTTGTTGCTTGCGCTTTAAATTTAGGAGTTTTAAACTTAAGCATATGGCATTTGGGTTTTGGGCATATGTCGGTCTACATATGGATGCTTTTCCATCATTTGTTCGACTTGGCACAAAACATCTGGGTCGGTCTCTTCTGTTTCTTGTTTCTCCTCCAAGTTTGTTCTCACGAATGTGTTACTCCCAACAGAGTGAGCACACCCTTCTTCCTCTGGTCTTCTTCAACGCCTTTTCTGTTTCCATTACAACAACCTGGTCTTTCTTAGTTCAATGGGATTTTCTTGAGGCACTCCGCCAAGCTTTTTATGTATACTCATACTTGTGGTCGTCGGACCGTATTTCACTGGCTCATTTCATTCGCACTCTATCTCCTTCTCCCTTTAGCTGTATAGCCCTATCTTGTACTCCAGTAGAAGTCTATCTCTGGTTACCCCCTCTCCTCTACCTTTGTGGGCCCATGCATTATCCTTTTTTTGAACCATCTTTGGTCATAGACGAGATCGGCATCTATCTCTTTTCAGCAATACAAGCCGTATTATCAGTTGGCGGGCGTCAACGATCAGCAGTATCTGAGATACGGAAAGTCGTGATCGAATTATAGCTACGGCAAAAAAAGTCTTATGAAAGGACCTAATCACAAGGCTACTACACGCTATAACGGACCGCGCTATGGATGCTATTGCTCGCTGAACCGCGAGCATGAATGAAAGAGAGAAGGAGGAAGCTATTGGGGCAAATAGAGGGGGGATGTTCTCCGTGTCTTTTTAGCCCTCAACTAGATGACAAACTTGTCTTACTTTTCACCTTCTGTCTTAAGCTTGGGGCAGACTATTCCTCGCTGAGCTTGATAGTGGATGAGGCTTACTTGGCTCTAGTTCTTATCCTCAGATTTACTTAGTCCTGAGTACCATAGCAAGTCCGAGAGATCGTATGTAAATTTATGCTTTCAAAAAGGATGCTTTGATGCTAACAGAGTACGCTATAAATAGATGTTCCCCATGCTTGCTCCTACTTGCCCCGAATGGGTTTAATGCCTTAGTGAACTCAGGTAAAGATGGCAAGGTATGGGACTCGGAAGAAGAAGATCGGGCGGGAAAAAGGGGTTGAACCAGCAATTCTGGAGTGACAGACAAGCACTCTACCAACTGAGCTATTTCCCCCTTTCGTAACTACTGTAGATCAACAGTCACCTACCGGTTACCTTTGAACTATACAAAAGTAGCTGTCAACAGACTGCCTTCGCTTTAGTACTTTTCTATATATATTATGTTATATACTAAAGGGGCAAAGCAATAGAACTATTGACCAAAAAAAACAAGCCATCTTCTCACAAGGAAGAGAGGGTGACGCCCCAGAGAGAACCCTTCTTCAAGAAAGTTCGAATTAATTTGTAGCAAAGAAATAAGGAAAATAGAGTAAGCGAGTTAGGGCAACAAGATCTTAAACGAATACCACAAGTGAGGAACGACGATGATGAAGAGATAATGGCCGAAGGATATGTTTCTATTTTCACAATTATTATTTATTGATTATCTTAATTATTAGATCCATATTCATTTTCATTTGCAAATACAAAATCTCTTCATTTTCTTTTTACTTTGCGTAGGATTAAGGGAACTGAGAAAAAGAGCGGCTTGGCTGGTACATCAAGCAGTATGACTATTCTTGTTCGGTTGGTACAATATTGTCCAATGTCAATAAAGTAAGACAAAGGCATTCCCACTGTCTGAGGAAAAGGTGAAGATTGCAAATTTATTGAGCTTGTAAGGCCGTGAAGTCCCCGAGAAAGGGGCATTAAATAGGGCTATAAAGTAGGCCGTTGCTATTGCAATAAGGGGCTCGCCTTTCCTTTTGACGGCTTGGTTCCTATCGTCTATGTAGTGGTCGGCCTTAAAAGGAGTATCCTACCATACCATCATGCATGCCTATGTTATAGTGCGTTAAGCTGCGAGCCAGAAGCAAGCAAGATGATGAAGCGAAGCTTCGTAGACAAGGCTCGTTCCGTGCTTGACTTACGAGCTCGTGTAGTAAGGCCTCACCTACTTCAATAAGGGGCATGCTCAGCGAAAAGAGCAA